>VZUI01057176.1:0-41855 GCA_013401135.1 Cettia cetti | reverse complement strand
TCCTAGAGGGCTTTGGAGGAATATTTCAGGGACAAGACAAAAGATTCCAAAAGAGGCTCTAACCCCCAGATGTAGTCCAAGATGTTTATTCTCTAAGGTTTCCAGGAGGAAAGAGAACGAACTAGGAAGAACAGGGCCTTATCTAGACTCCTGCTCAGGAAAAGGTAATTGGCCCTCAGCCAATAGGGTCAGGAAAGGGAGGAAGGGTTAAACTACATGGTTACAGGCTCCAGGGGTCTCTGGGGAAAAACCATTCCCCAGAGAGATACAACACATATTCACCTATACTTCCTAGGGAAATAGAATTAAATAGGTTTTCCTATGACTTGAAAGCAAAAAAAACCCAAACTGTGTTAGTCTTGTTTTGTACTTGGAAAGAAAGTCTTCAAATAGAGAGTCAGGAAATACTGCATTCACTGTTCTGGGGAGAAAGCTTCTATGTATGAGAAAAAAGAACTGGCTTTTTACTCTCCCTTGCCAATGAACATCAAGATGTTTTGATGTCTTCTGTTTATTGTGCTTTTGCTCTGGGAATTTGAAGCTGAAATTCACTTCAGTATTATCTTATTTTTGAAACACATTGTTTCATTCCCTGATCCATCAAGTAAAGCACGCAGCTCTGGATTAATTTAGATTAAGAGAAACAACAAGGAAAAAAAATACAAAGAGAAATCTTCAATGAGACAACAGTGTAAGTGCCTTTTCTATAGGGATTATAGCATTGTTTCCAATCAAAGTAGCACAAGAACTTTATCTAGAACGGAAGTTCTGAAGTGTAAGGGTGTAATACATAAGCAAATAAGTATCATTTATTCTACAAATTTATAGAATTTCTAAAGAGATACAGAAAAAGGGTAGTAGCTTATGTTGCATCCCAGTGACATGATATTGACATTTTCTCCCTTAAATCTGTTGCTTTCAATCTACTTGTTGTTAACAGTTTATCATATGGCTTTCCTATTGCTGGTCTTCTACTTTTAAGTACAAAACCATTTTCAAGCATCTCCTGCCTTCCTTTAGTCACGGCAACAGTGAAAATAACTCTTTCTATATGGCATTTGAGCCATAACTAAGAGATATGAAAAAAAGTGTTAAAGTAAATCTTAGAATCATATGGGAAACAGGCACACAGTGTAGGGGTTCATTTTCCTTTTCCATAGGTTCTTTCACTAAGATATAGTTTTATTACGTTCCTGCAGTATTGCTGCTACTCTCAACTGACATAAAATCTATACTCACAGGAACTTGGCAAATACTATCATAAAAGACAAGTTCATGTGGCACGGGGATCTTAGAATACATGTACAAAATTATGACTTTGCACATAGGGTTTACTGCAGTCTTCTAAAGGACATTGACCTAGGATCCTCTTTTCAGTGTGATATTTTAGGTGATTGAAATATTCATTTCAGTAAGGCATTAGAAAGGGTCCTACAACTGGGTGAACCAGGGTTTTCTGATCACTGTCTTGAATTTATTCATTTCTATTTTGTATGAGACTGATGATTCAGGGTAGATATTTTTCTCAGCATAGTTATACTTAAAAGAAATAAAATAGACAGCAGATATAAACAAACATAGTTTTACCAGCAGGAAAGTCCTTATAGTAGAGCAACAAGGAAAAGAGCCTGATGGTAAACCAGAAATTCTGAATAACTAACAAATAATTACCTTGCTCACAATAATACTGTTTGCTGTATTACGTGCTCTTGATTTCAGCTTTCATTGACAATTGTGATTCACTGTCATATAGCAGTAGCACTTGCACATTTCTATGAGTTCTGTAAATTTTTAGTGACCTTAAGAAAAGGAGTACATTTGTGCAGTGCAATGCATTGCAATCATTGTGTGGAATGTATAAATATACTCTACGTGTCTGGTTATTTTCATGTCTCACCTTCCTGTAACAATTAAGACCTTGGTAAAGCTGCAGCAAATCTCAGAACTAGACACAATACACTTGCCATCTAACTGTGAAACAAATAATAGAACCTTATTTTCTAGGGACATTTTGAAAGAATACTTATTTTTTCCCCTTGTCTTTTTGCGGCCGTGTACTACACTAAACCGAGGTCAGTGTTTAACTACCTAGTATTTACAGTTTTAAAATTGCAGCATCTAAACAATTCATGAAGCTGTACTCTACACTGCATAAACTGGCATTAACCATTAAGCAGTAACAACTATAATTAAGAGGTTTTTTCCTAATGTTATTATTTTGTTAAAGCAAAGGAATTAATTTTTATCAAATAACTAAAGAACATCTGAATTAGAATTTATAAAGTTTTTCAGTTACTGTAATTAAAAAACTACTATGAGATATATTTTGCCCTTGTTGCTTTCACAAAAAAAGAAAAAAAAAAAGAAAAACCGAAGAAAATCCCAAACAAACCCACCAACTAAAAAACCAAAAACTACAACAAAACAACAAAAAAACCCAAAAACTACAGATAGCTCACTTTCACTTTAAGGAAAAATCATTAAATGTGAATCTGAGATGAAGGATGAACAACTTAATTTCTAGTGTAAGCTACTAAAAATGTTTCCTGATCAAAATGTCACTTCCGTTGTAATCTTAATTCAATTGTATGATCACGACAACAAGGTTATTGTAAAGCCCAAAATGTTCTATGCACTATATAGGTTGATAAGGTTTTTGGAGCCAAGATGAGCAGTGATTCTTTGTTGCTCTAGGACATTCTATGGCTTCTGTCATGTAGGAGTTTAGATTAAATTATTTTAATGATTCCTTAAAGAATATGACTGACAAAATTATGATACACTCTTCACTGTCTCAGTGAAACTATCACAGAATTCTTCAGCTTTTCATAGAATCAGCTGATAGGTGTCTTCAATCAGTAATATCTGATACCTTATATCAGACAGCAAAATACTCTACAATAGTTTGTGAATTTTCACCTGCCATTTTTCAGAAAACACATATTCCAAAGCACAGAAATTAATCATATACTATGATTCAAGTCTATACTTCATGAGGATTTTCTGTATTTCTTCAGTGAATGTTTGATGCCACTTCTTTATTGTAGCCTTTTAAAAGTCTCCCTTTATGACTTTTTCAATTGCATATGGTCTTCAATCCTTAAATGTTATTACCATATTTATTGAAAGAAATCAAATCCAAATAAACAATTAGAAATAGAAGTAAACTGAGAGGTTACTGCTGTATCTGTAGATTTCTGTTCCCCAAACAATCATCATTCAGACTCGTAAGACTATCTTGGATCCAAATTCTACCAACTGGTCCCTTCACATCTAACAGTGCACTTGGGAAAAATTAATTTTTATGAAAACTTCATTTTCTTTCTTATAAAAAGCCTCTGAGACACATTAAAGTCATCCGAGAGCCTCTATAAACATGATTACCCAAGACAGCCAGGTACTTATTGTATACATATAATGAAATATCCACCTCCCTTGAGTAATTATGTGTATATCAAAATGTTTACTGGTAATTGGGGAACCTGACCTACCACCTACCCAAAGTGCTGGGTTTTGTTTGGTACATGATAAAGTTACCTGGAAAAAAAAGAGATTGCCAAGGATTACACAGAATATTCTTTCATCACCATACATTGCAGAAACAGGATGGAGGAAAAACACAGAAGAGGTGAGATGAAAGGAGAATTGCAAAGGAAGCCAGACTTCTAAAATGAGCTCTTTGATCTCTCTTTTTCTCGAATGGGTGTCTTCCCCCCAACTAGCTCAATGTTTTATTAAGTAACAACTATGTGACATTTACTACATCCACTATGCAGAGAAAGGCAAAGAAAGCACTGTACTACCCATTAGGATGAATCAGTTTATCAAATAAAAAGCAACTCCAATTTTCATCTGCAACTTGAAGCAAACCAAACTTTTTTGAGGGCTGAATAGATGCACAGTCATGTCTGCATGTATATGTATGTGTATATATACATATATATTCTGATATATTCATATTCACATGTAATAAATATGTATATATGTATATCAGAATATATATATATATGTATATATACATATACAAATATAATGTATCTGAAAACTCTGTGAAAGCTAATGTCAAAGTTTTTATGTTTATCTCCACTATTGCCCATTTTCTTTTAATCTGACTAGGACAGGAATGTCTTCAGTCAATAATCTCATTCATCACAGTTGACAATTGTAACAGCAGTTTTGATGGGAACATTTAAGTCATAAAAGGATGCCTTCAAGCACTCCCAATGCCTTCCAGGCTATTTTCACAAAAAAACTCATCAGTATTAATGTAGCAGTAAGTATAGATGTCTTTGCCAGATAGTAGCAACAAAATAATTGCCTGAAGGTTTGCCCCTACTCTTGCAGTTGCTTGCCCCCCTTACTTTATCTGTTCACAACATCAGACAGAGGTGGGTTTTGCCTAGACACCTTTGACAACAAGTGTGGTGGACCACACCATTTCAAGGTGAAGACAAGGTTGTGGCACAATCACATGAGTTTTCACCCTTACTTGTGACATCAGGAAAGATTTGCAAGCAGCTGCTTATCCTTGGGTCCTACTCCTACTCATTTCAGACAAAGCAAGGTACATTGGCCACCACTGCTCAGTTTCCTAAGGTGCAATATTTGTATACCTGTGAGTCTGAAGTGTGTCTTGTATAATTGCTTTTTTTTCCCACCATTTTAGTAGCCTTTCTGCTGTGGCTGGTGGGTTACTTACAACTGTCAGGGCTGCACAGAACACCCATTTGACAGTGGTGTGAATTGTTTGTCTTTTATGGCATGATCCTTGGCAGTGATTTTAAATACAAATCCTTCTACAATGCGTGCAGTCCAAAGAGAGTATCAGAGTGAAAACTGACTCACAGCTAGTAATGAGGAATAAAGATCTCTTTTAGCCTACCATGCTCTGCATTTTTATATTGTTGTATGTCATGGTAGTGTCAAGTTGTTTTCCAGATAAAATAAACTGTTGCAGAATAGCTGTCAGAAATTGTTTCTGTTATATCTGTGCTGTTACCTATAAAGGGCTAGAATGGGGCTTGAGCTTTACTAAGGGATTATTAATACTGTTTAATTGTGAACAGACTACCAAACTCCATGTCAATATTTCTAACTTGCACTCGACAGACAGTATTTGAACACATGTCAAGGACTGCACAAATCAAAGACTGTTCCAAACAAGCAGCCCACCCTCTTTTGATGGGGAAATTAGTTTTTCAGTGTATTATCAAGGAACAGTTGCATTTCATACTTCCCTTCAGGACCAAAGAATGGACTGTTGCTCTTTTCCTTTGGTCCGTTTGTCTTCTGGAGTGTTATTTCTTTTTAAATACAGGAGGCAACACTCGAGCGTAAGGCTCAGTGCACAAAATTTAAGTGGAATATCTCCATTTCTACTCAAGAGCCATCCTTAGATGCCCTCACACACACTGCTGAGCTTCATTACACCTAAGTTACTCTGATCCTTTTCTTCTGACCCATAAAAATGAGGCTTTCTATGCTGAGCAATTGCATCATCCTCTTCAGAGTACTGAGTCTCCAGGCCTGCAAGGGGAAGAACCCAAGACTTTCTAGCACATAACTTTCTTCTCACTTGTAATAAATTTAAAGTTATTTGGTGGTTTGAATTATCTCCATGTTTGAGTTTTTTTGCTGCAAAAATATATATATGTTAGTAAAAAACTCCTGGCTCAAGACCATGAACAAAAGTGTCTCTCCCTCTGTCTCTCTGTCTTTCTCTCTCTCTCCAGCCACTGATGCTTAAATCCAATTACCTTTCATTCAATTCTTCACTTGACTTTTCTTCATCTCATTTCTAAAGATCCGAGCTGTGCTAGTTTATTGTATATGCATTCAGCATCCAACTAGTAAGCATTTTACAAACTTCTGGAATACCCACAAATTTACTGTTGTGTAAGCCTCAACTGGTTACCTTCTTAACTTCTTGGATTTCATTTTCTTGAAGAATATTCACAGAGAAAAAAGACTGAGAAATGAAACTAGAAAGATCTCCAGCAATCACCAGTCAACACAAGCATCTCGTATTTCCTTTTTACTGTTTTGTTTGTTTTTTTCTTCTTTTCTAAGAGAATATAAATAAAACACGAAAAGAAGATATAAACTGAGGTCACAGAATCCTTCAATTTGTAATTACAGAAGCACAATGGGCATTGTTCGTTTTTGGGTTTTTTTGAATTCTGCCAGAGGGAAACTTGGAGCCTAATTATTTCAAGAGATATTATATAGCGATGAGTCTCGCATCTACTAGAAGACAGAATCAACTCTGTTAACTTTAATTTTTTTTTAATAGATGAGATAATCTTGCTACCTCATCCTCATAGATCTGGCAGTAATTTCTTCTTACTTAGTGAATAAAATCGGTGCCTTGATGAAATGAGAATTTCTTATACTTGCAATCTCAGAGTGCTGTCTTTATAGTTACAGGAGTGGTAAATCTCATGAGGAGTTGCATTAGGTTATAGTCAAATACAATTGAACAAATCTCTTGTCTTTGTAACTTTAAAACTACCAATAACAGTTTACCAGGAAAACATGCACACTATTTTCATAAAGCATTAGCATCAATTGCCAAATTAAGCTAGTTGGAAAAAAAGAAACCTGTACTAGATATTTATTATGTATATATATGTGTTTCTGATTTTGGTTTGGTTTTTGTTTTGTTTGTTTAGTTGGTTTGTTCTGTCTTTTTTCAGAAGGGAGAGATGTTCAGGGACATCCATTTAAGGTAAATAATGCAAAGAATCTATTTAAGGTAAATAAAGCAAGCCAGCAAATAGCAATATTCAGAGGGAAGATAGCTCACAGTTCTGTAACATTGTCCAGAGTGTTGTATCAGTTCTTCAACCAAATGAAAGAATTGAGGAAGAAGAAATGAGAGAAGGCTGGGCAGCACTTTCCTCTGATAGAAATAAATTGACAACTTTCTACACTTAGAGTAATTAGTAACATAATCCATCACTGGAAAAATTAAGTATTTCTGACAGGGCACAGCTTCATGCAGGACCAAGACGAGACACTGCTTCCTAGAGAAAACAATTCCTGCGGTTTGAAGGCATTTCCCTGAGTCACTATAGTTATTCTAGTGAGGCTGATGAAAAGCCATTCTGGGCTGGAAATCAATCCCCTTAGGGATGAAGGCAGCTGGTATGGTCGTACTGGAGAGGACAAAGAACAAAGATGTCACCATAGGGAAAAGACAAGGAGACGCTGAATCTGTGTGTCTTGAAAACTTGACATTGTAGCTCTTAAGCAGATTGTTTTCAAAACAAGCTTCACTGGCTACAGACAAGTTATTCCTCCTTTATCTGCCACGGTACGTTAGCTTTCAGACTCATTTTAACAACAACTTCCCAAGGCATCATCCTAAAAAGTTAGCATGACTCTCTTGCAAACATCTGGAAGCTTGTGACTACTATTACTGACTGAAACACACACCAGGGTTTGAAGTTCCATGGGTTCCCCTCTTACCAATTTCCAAAGTAAGAATAAATTACCTTAGCAGTAGACAGGCAGATATAATGAGAAATATCTCTTCACAAATGATGCTGCTTTGGGGGTTTTTTAAGTAAACTACTTTTCTAAGCAGACATGTCCATTCACAGAAAAAACTCTCCAGAACAAAATTGATTATCGAAATATATAAAGAGAAAAGATAAAATCATAGGCATTCAGGTGTTATCTCTGAGCAAACATTATCAGGATCCTAAATATGTATTTCCGATAGTGTATATGATTTTCTCAATTACTCTAAGTATGTTCCATTCCAACACATACAAAAATAAGTTCCAAAACATTAAAAACTCCCAAAAAATTGAAATCTTGTTTTCTTGCTATTTCTATTCACCACAGTGTTTGTTTTTTGATCACTTCTAAGGTCTTTTTTTAATTAATTCAAAACATGTAACTGAAATAATCCCCCATGAAATACTGAAATTGCATTTTACTTGCCAAAAAGGCGTTTCCTTATCCTCACAGATTATTTTCAATGAATATTTATCACTTTCTCTGGAGTCAGTAAATTCCCCATGCATCATTCTCATACCATTCTTTATCTCAGAGAAGATGTAAAGTCCTAAATTTTGCATTCAGTAGATAAGAAATTGATTTGTTTTCCAGACTCTGGCCCAACATAGCACCCCTTTCTTCTGTCCTGAATTTCCAATGGTACAATTAGTCCCCCAAGGTGTACATGAGGTGTGCAAAATTGAGTGAGCCTGACATGTCTAAATAAAACCTTTAACTGCATCTATTAGGTTCCCCTTGGTGAAATTGCTATGTTTCTGAACATTCCTCATAAAAGGCATATAAAAAAAGGAGAATCTATTGAAGATGCGAAGATCTACTGAAGTAGTTTGGCTATTACTACCTGCTTCTGCTTCTATTTTTGCCTACATGTTACCAATCTCCGTAATCAAATGACTTTACTGTAATTTAGTTGTAGGAAGCAGAAAGACCATAGAACAGTTTCAGTTGAGAATAAAATTATTTATGTAGGTACAACCCATTAATCCATGTTTGTACAATATCAGATTTAATAAACTACGTGGAACTAAATTCTAGGTTTATTGCTTGAATAGAAAAATCTCTTGAAGTGATGACAAAACAAAGCAGGTATTTCATCAACCTTTACTTCCTGATGACTTTTCTGTAGCCATAATTTTGCCTTACAGTCTGTTATATCTTTGACCTGATATGCAAATTGTCAAATGCTTCAGTCACAGAGGTGTTTAATACATGACCAGGCACTTAGCATTGCACTGACTAAAGGTTGATATATAGGAAGCAGTGTCCAATTCCATATTTGCAATTGATTGTGGATCCCAACATTTGTATTCATATATTTAATTACTGCTGTAAAATGACTGATGAGAAATACTGAAGCTGTCATTTTCATTCATAATTAATGACACTGACCTTTCCCACTCCCAATTTATTTATGCACAAAAACTAAAAATAAGAAGTATTTATTTTTAAAGCTTTATTGTTTTAATTATTCTGACCTATGGTTAGTCCAAAATAAGTAGATAAGATTTAAGATTTAACTTTTTTTCTCTAATAAGCTATATCACTAAAACAGAGTGAATACTCTTTATGGACACAGTATCAGGAAGAAATTCAGATCATCCAGGCTTTAAGATGATATTTTTTAGAGAATATACCTTAGGCACTTTTTATTGGGTTTGTGTGGACAACTTTTCATAGCAGGGCCCCACAGAGGTGGCTTCTGTGAGAAGGTGCCAGAAGCTTCCTCCATGTCCAGCAAAGCAAATGTCAGGTGGCTCCAAGATAGTGCCACTGACCAAGGCTGGCCCATCAGAAATGGTGACAATGCCTCTGCAATAACACATCTCAGAAGTAGAAAAAAAAAGAGCAGGTGGATGTCTGAGAGGAGGCATCCTGGAACATGTGGGAATCCCATGCTAGAGCACGCTCCTGGCAGGGACCTGCAGACATTTGGAGAGAGGAGTTCATGCTGGAGCAGGTCTCCTGGTAGGACCTGTGACCCAGTGAGGGACCCATCCTGGTGCAGACTGTGCCTCAAGGAAAGCACCCTGTGGAAGAGGGACCCACACTGGAGCAGTCTGTGGAGAACTGCTGCTGTGGGACAGACTTGCGCTGGAGAAGGTCACTGGAGGACTGTCTGACATGGGAGGGACCCCACAATGGAGCAGGGGAAAGACCCCTCTTCCTGAACAGCAGGAGAAGCAACATGTGATGAACAGACCATATACCCCATTCCCACTGAGGCAGGAGTTAGAGCTGGGAAGGAGGGAGAAGTCGAAGGTGCTTTTAAGGTCTTATTTTACTTCTCATTGTCCTGCTCTGATTTTGTTAGTAGTACATTCAAAGAATAGCCTAAATCCTATCACGTTTTGCCTGTGTTGGTATCTGATGAGTGATCACTCCTTGTCCTTGTCTCAATGCATGAAACCTTTCTCATATTTTCTCTCTCCTGTCTGTCTGCAGAGGGGAGTGATAGAAAGGCTTTGGTGGGTACCTGGCATCCAGCCATGGTCAACCTACTACACACTGAAATAACAATATGTTAAAGTCAAGTGATAATGAGAATATGGATAGGATAGGTTCTTATACCCATCCTGTATCACATATACCTCTTATGTCAAAGAAAACTACCTACATATGTTTCTTTCTGCTAAAAATATCTTAGATTGCCCCATTATTTCATATTATTACTGATCATTGACTGTTTTCTTTTAAAATTATTCTTATATAGACATTATTAAAACGTAAGTTTCTCTATGGATGTTGGAACCTACCTTTCTGCTATTTTTATGTATTTAGAAACCAGCTGCACATAGCACTATAATCAGTAAGAACTTCTATAATTTTGAGAGGGTTGGGTATTTTTGTGCTAGTCTTGGTGAAAAACTTGAGACAAACTCTTTCTTTCCAAGAAACTCATTTCATGTAACACTTTATGTAAAATATGAAGTGAAGGAAGATTAATATTGGCAATCTATAATTAAACATTTGCTCTGTCTAGGTGTTTGCATTTTTATTTATCGTCAGAAGAGAATCAGACATCTCCGGATGCTGAATCACCTTCAGTACCTCAGACACATATTTTGAGAAACTAATTACTCTCTGAAATCCATGGCCTTAATAGTGTTCAGATGCCTAACACCTGAATAAATCAATGGGAGCTGGGCACTGATACTTTTCAGGATCTAAATCTTGAAAGCCTTTGACCCCTAAGAAGCTGGTAAGATCAAAACACTTTATTTACATCCTTTGAGAACATAGTCTTGTATCATGCTAGCAAAGCATGCAGAATTCTAAACAATAACTAAAATAGCTGAAATGCAACATGATTATAAACACACATAAAACCAAACTAGAGCTTTTGTTTCCTTCAGGTTGCATGAAATCTTAAAAAGATTAGCAAGCCTGAATACTTATACATGGTTATAGAGGTATAATAGCCTACTAAATATTTACCAAAAAACCATAACTTTAAAACTGTCACTCCTAATTACTCTTTTTAAAAGCATTTGAAGGATAAATGTTTACATTGAAACTTTTGGGGTGCAGAATGTTTGCCAGACATCACCTATGAAAATTAAAGACACAAAGAATAACAATTTTAGAATAGCAAATTACAGCAACTACTGGGAAAATTGCTTAAGTGTCTTCTAAACAGTGGGAAAGTATATGTTAGCCTCATGTATATACATGCATGCAAATTCATCTTTGAAAACACTTGAGTGTAGAGTCCTTTTAAAGGATACACTGGAGCAAATTGTGTGCAGACAACCCTTCTCCTCCATGTTTGTTCATCTGCCAAAGCAAACCTTATCTAATAATTTGTTTTGTAGAGGCAATTTAGAGCCTGTTATGGAAAAATAAACTGAACGGGTGTAAGTCCTCCTCTAAAAAGCAAAGGGCAAATATTTTGATATCTAATTTGATGGATAGTTTACCCCAACTCTACCACCCTTGATAAAGTTAGATATGAAGTAAGAACAATATCTCTAGGGCAAACAGATGTAAAAAACTCAGGGTAAGAATTGCTGTACTCATAAAATAAATACAGCTAGAGCAATCAAAAATAAGTCTAAATTCTGTTCAGCTGTATTTTTTTCTATCATAATTATAGGCCTTGTATACAGCTTGTATACATAATCATCACAAAAAGATTTAACTTTTTGGGTTCTTCTGGCCTAAGTCTGATGTAAACATTTCAAGAAGAAAGCTGAATTAAGTAAATGCTGATTACAGTGGTTTATACTTTCTTTTTAAGCATTTATATTAACTTGCAAAATTCCTTGGGCTAATATTCATGTCACTGGAAATTCTGAATCATAAAAATGGAAGATAATGCCTCAAATTTGATACAAGAATTGCCTGAAAATGCTAAAATCTGATATATTCAAAAGCTATTCTTCTGAGAGACCTTGCATTAAATTTGGCCACAACCTCTTAATGCATCTTTGACCAGAAGAAAGCAGATGTAGATATCAAAACCAAAATCACCACACATTAAGGACATCAAATATTAATAGAAAAACACATTAAGTATTCATGAAACAACAAATTATAAGATTATTTCTGTGGTTGGTATTGCAAATGTTTTCTTACTTTATGTTCATAGTTGTATCAGTCTAAATAATCTTTCCTTACCAGTGTGATAGAGGAGAAATACAGAAGAAAACATCATTGAAAATCTGCCTCATGGTATGCCATGGAAACTGACAAATGACAGATTGTTTAAACCTGTTTCTGGCTTCAGATTCTTGCTTTTAATTCAGGCCTTTCTGAGAACAACTCTTTCTTTTAAGCAAGTTTTTGTGCATAACTTGGGAGTGGAAATCACAGGGAGAGGGCAACAGCTTAAACACACACACCCAGAGCCAGCACACATAGAAAGAAAGCTTCCTTTAAATATTACTAGTCCTGGTAGACCAGAAGGATTTTCTCAGGTCCTGGATGACAGCTGATTGCAGCAAAGGAAGTCATAGGACACTCCTTATCCTAAATGACAGAAAATTTCATTGCTACATAACTTGTCTGAACTGTGAGAGACCACACAGAGTCAATGTTTAAATTTAGGCTGAACAAAAATGGAGTGTGAAGGTGTATCCCACCCAAGTGTCTGGTCATTTAGCTATAGTCTATTATATCATATATTTTTTCCCTATTACACTCTTCCTTAATTTTCTGGTGAAACTCAATTTGTCTTTCCCTCACAAGCCCAGAACTATGTTGTAGCCTTCAAAAGGATTTTCTGGACACACCACAATTCCTTCCATTTTACTTGGATTAGGCTTCAGACAGATCCTTTTCATATAGGTACTAAACCTGCTGAAGAGCCCACTGAGCTGCATGAGGGTGCTGTCTACAAATAGCAAAAAATAAACCTGGTTGTTATCATCATAGAGCTGAAACTGGAGACCATGTTAATTTTATAATCTTCCCAATTTTAGTTTACACAGGGCTCCACAGGTAAGTAAGATCAAGGTAGAGAATTAATTGCCTGGTGGTTCCTTTGAGATTTGTTTGAGGAGAAATGCCAGTACTTCTTCAAATCTTTCCACTCTGGAAACATATTTAACAATATATTTTATTAAGTGTGTATATTAAGGCTTTCTCGATACATGCAGTCTCAGATTTGGTACACCTAGAGAGTTCTCTGTTGAAGTAAAAAAATTATATTACCAGAAATATAAAGCAGTGGATCATTCTCCAGACCCTATGTCTAGGATTTCAAACACTTGAAAAATATCAAAGCATAGTAGTGTAGACACTTGTCCACTGGCAACAGAAGAAAAATGTTCACAAATCAAACTATTTTTTCTTCAAAGATAAAATTCATGTATTCAGACAGCTTAATATGGTTGCTCCTATCCATTCACAGGGTCAAGTTTATTTGGGGCTGTTTTACTGCATTGATGTAAAATGTGAACATTTTCCCCTATGGTGCTATAATTCATTCACTTTGCCTCTCCTATTAGGAACTTCAGCAGACACTAATTAACCCTCTGGAGAAAATGTTTATAAAAATAACAAGGAATTACTAGCAATGAAGCATTTTTTTTTTTTTCCCCCAACAAAAAAAGTCAAACTGAGAGAGTGAATGCATTATTGTTAAATAGTGGAGTTAACTTGCTGGTTGAAAATTTTAATGAGATGAGACACATAACTAGAAAGGTTTCTGAAAGAGGTAGTGTGTGCATGTGTATGTGTGTACGTGTGTGTGTCTTCCCAGATGAGAATCTCTCACTTCTGAGTAACAATTAAAGAACATATTCCAAAATGTACACATTTTTAGAGAAATTTTTAACTTTGTTGTTTATGAAGAGCCATATGATTCCTAGAAGGGGCAAGACTTTTCACCTTTATTCACAAAAAATATAGATAACAATGAAACACTCCTTCTAGGGATACTTTTTTAACAGAGGGAATTTCATTTGTGCAGAGGCTTCACCATCCTAACAGTAGCTGTGACTCAACACAGTTTTATGATGGCTTAGGGACTGTTGAAACATATTTGCCCTAATTTTTCCTGACAAGTATAAATGCATATATCTTGATTTTTCTCCTTCTTTTTTTTTCTCACCTAATAATTTCTTTGTATACAAACTGCTTATAACTTGAACAAAAGAGAATTTTTCATACATAAAGTTTCAAGACTAAGACTTTTATAAATCTTTTTCAGTTCTATAAGATTGCAAATATTTTGGCTATAAATCTCTTCAGATTTGCTTTCTGCTACCTCCATAACAAATGTATCAGCCTTTCAGTTTCCCCTTATTAGTTCTCGATTTACTGTCTTCTACTTGTAGTACTTTCTGCTTCCCACTGTGCTTTCCTTACAAGAAAAAAAGAAATAATTGAATAATATTACATCTCAAATAAATTAAAATTGGAATACATAATTTTTGAAAGTTATATGAATTCAATATATTTTAGCATTTCAGTCCCTTGCAGGTGATAGGTGTTCCTTAACCAAAGTGATAAAATTTCATTGTTCTTGTTCTCTAACACTGAATGACAAACCCTTAGATGTTTTGCAGTACTAAAAAAAAATCCAGAAACACTTAGTATTTACTTTGCATCACTGTAACAGAAAATGACCATCTGCAAATAGGTTTCCCATGCTCTTGAATTTTGAGGGAATTTGGTCCTTATTATAAGATAGATAGTTTATTCTAAATAAGATAAATATTTGATTTTGCTACACAAAACATACATAAACAAGGAAGATTATAAAAATCACTTACTGAATGCTCAGGAGATCACAAACAAAAATTGTTTCTCCTTATGGCCCTTGCCTTCTGTTTCTTTTAAGATGAACTATATCCTCAAAATTATTACAGAAATTTTGTAACATCTTAATTTCTTATCTAAATCAGTATCTTTTCTGGAGGGCAATGGAAAAATATTAGCTATGTAATGTCCAAAAACTGTTATGTCTTCAAGGAAAAGAACTCAGTATTCATTCAGTACTATATATCTGTACTACAAGCTGATAGTTTTCCTAAAGCAGTGTAGAAAAGGAATGACCAAAATGAAGAAAAGGCTTTCTTTCAAACATTTTTTTGTAAATAAAATCAAACATATTCACAGAAAATTATGAGCAGAACAAAATTGCATGCTATTTCTTTGAGAATTACATTTTTGTTTGAAGAGTTCTCTTGCACATTGCTTAAATATAACTTCATTTCTCATACAAAGTACCGAAAGCACTGAGCTTGCTTCTATGCTATTCTGCATCTGGTAGAAGGGCAATATGCAGAGCCTTGACTCCCTCATTCCCAAAATTCTAGGTAGATTTAGTTGACAATGCAGTGGAATAAATATTGTTGCTGCTGCTGACTGGTGCTGACTTGCTACTTTCCTCCTTCTGAAAGAGATGTGATTGAGTAATCAACCCATGTTAGCTATGTATATCTAAAAATTATTTATTGTAGAATATTCACTCTCAATGCAGCCAAAAAGACAACAAGACACTCAATACTATTGTAAAATACATATACCTGTTTAGCCCTATTGCTGTAGAAAAAGGAAAATAGATTAAATCCCCCTCTGGGAACCACTGCATACCCCACCTGATTCCCCACATGTACATTTTGGAGACTAGAATGGGAAGGAGTTAATGCTAGACCCAGCCTAAATTGTTAGGAATTAATCGAATTCTACAAAATCTTATTTCTACATACGCAATGACAAAGACAACAGAAATAAGACTTAGAAAGCTGAACTTCATTATGTCCACATGGGATATGAATCTCAGATTCTAAAGATAATATCTCATCTCTAATTGTAATTTTCTTCTCTGTTATTAGTAAACAGTAAACTTCAAAGAATGTTATAGTCTGTAGCAGGGCATCGCCCCCCCTCCACAAGAGCTTATCTGTTGCTTCTTAGCTGATGAAATAAGTCAGGGCATCATGCTCTCACATGAGCCTTGGTGAAATAACAGGACAGTTTGCCTTTTAGTGAGTTATTTCAGTGCCATGGGATTGATGCTTCATCTGATAGTAAGTATTTTGCTGTGGAAGCAAGATGTAGAAAGATAACCTGGAATTTCTGATTGACAGACACTTCACTTTACAAACTATAAAAGCTACACCAATCTTCCACAAAGCAGAATTTTTCTGCACTTTCCCTAGAAATGTGTGGAGGTTTCTCCCCCGAAGCTCAGAAAGCCTGCTTTGTGGTTACTTTTTTGAGGATTGGGTGAAAGAACTCTGTGTACCTTATTGTCATTTTGGTTACATTGACTCCTAGTCTATACTATTTCCTTGCTGGCTTTAATAAAAGTACCTTAATGTCATGCACTGTTTTACGTAATCTACTAGTAGTTTTTTGTTTCATACTGTGCAGTAAGTAATGTTGTTTGAGGTCTTTTGTCTGTTATCTCCTGTCTATTATAACTCATTTTATAATAGACCTGATTGGCAATTAGAATTTGAGAGCAAGAGCCATAATAATTTTTTTTTTAAAAAAAGCTTTATTAAAAATCTTAGTCTATCTGTTTGAGGAAAAGTCACCAAATAAACAACAGGGGAAACAGTCTTTCTTCAAAGGCAGAGAAAAATAAAGCACGGTTGCTATGTTTTACCAATGCCCTTTGTTAATCGCTCTTTTTTAAAGAAATTGGAATCTTATTTTTAATTAAAAAATATATTGGGTGGTAAATGCTTCACGTATACTGAATACAAATGAAAATTTTTTTTAGTATGTTTTGCTCATACTTCTCTAGAAAAAACTTCGATAATTCATAATTCATATCTTGCAACCAATTCAATTTATGGCCTTTGATTTCAAGGTTCTTCATGAATAAGCTTCCTGCAGTCAGCTAATTAAAATAAAATAAAATAAAAAGTTATTGAGATCATATCAGAGTCAAGTAATTCCTGGTACTTGCTAAAGCATAGTAACACCATATGACTATATCTTCATCTTTATTCCTAACACATACTTCAGGTTCAGCTGAATATTCCTTAACAGGAATAGAGTCCGTAAGAAGGAAATTATTTAATTATGAAATCTCATCTGTATATGGATTTTTTTTTCTTAATGTAACCTAAAATATCTTGGCTGAAGAAACAGTGGCAAGAAAACATTTTGATTTTACAAAAAAGAAGAAATATTTATTTTAACCCTGAATGCAAAATCTGACACTGTCATTATAGAATAAAAGTATTAGGTCCTGGTACATTATATGTAGCTGAGTTCCTGAGTATGAATATCAGTAACAACAAGAATGAATGGAAATCACAGGAGAGAGGAAGGAATAAATGAAAGCAAGTATTGACCATTTGGCAGTACAAAATCAGGTGACCATCAAAGGTGGGATCTGAGTCTGAGTGGGAGAGCAAGGAATACGTTTGTATTAAGTAGCTCAACTTTTTTCTTTCCCTTATTTCATTTGCTTTCAGAATTTATCAATTCATCATGAATATGATTTTATATGAGTAACAGAAATTGGTATTTAAAATCATTATGCATTGATGTTAAAAAGATATGATAAGAGATCACAGTACAATTTCATGGAAATCAGGAATTCAGGAAACCTCGTAGCTCCTTGAAATACTATGGTAAGTGTAATATACTAACTTCACTTGGAAAAGTATTAACACTTACAAGAAAGCAAAACTGTATGAAGTTCTTTCTCCTCTCACCTCATCTCAAATAAATTTTACGATATGATTAGTCTTTGACAGTTCTATGCCATTCAAACCTTGCTGGGTAGTTGTTACATGCATTCCTTCATTCCATTTCTTTTCCTGTAAGTGAATTAGTCCATCTTTCACGAGTGACTTGATAATAATCCTGACCTTCTTAAGCTTCTTAAATGCAACACAGCAAAGCAGGAGTTCATTATCATTCCTTTCTGCCTTTCTCAGGGAATCTGCGTTGATTCCCTGTTACATTTGGCCATACTATTATCTTCTTTTCCTATCAAACTTTTAATCTTGGCATAATCCTTAGTTTTATACTGTCCTGGTTTCAGCTGGTATAGAGTTAATTTTCTTCCTAGTAGCTGGTATAGTGCCATAGTTCTGATTTAGAATAAGAATAAGGTTGATAATGAAATGATAGTTTTTATTAACTGAGGCTAAAGTTGCCCAAGAGCTCATGCTCAGGAGCTGTCCAGGCATCAGCTGGTGAGTGGTGAGTGATTACATTGTGTAGCACTAGTTTTGTATAATCTAATCTGATTATTTTTTAAAGTATTATTGTCTTGAATGATATTATCATTATTATTGTCATTTTCTTCCTTTTCTGTTCATTAGAATCTTTGTCTTAACCCATGAGTTTTCTCACTTTTGCTCTTCTATATCTCACTCCCCATCCTACTGGCAGCAGAGGAGTGAGTGAGCTGCTGTGTGTGGCCACCACTAGAGGAGGTTAAACTATGACATATGACCACAAACATATTTACAGGCAATTTTCTTTCAGATTCTTCACAGATTCATAGAATGGTTGGGTTGGAGGGGATCTTAAAGACCATCTAGTTCCAACTCCCTTGCCATGAGCAGTGACATCTTCTGCTTGACCAGGTTGCATAAAAGACCCATCCAACCTGGCCTTGACCAGGGATGCAGGATCCAAAACTTCTCTGAGCATCCTGTTCTACTCCCTCACTACCTTCACAATAAAGAATTTATTTCTAATCTAATCTAATCTAATCTAATCTAATCTAATCTAATCTAATCTAATCTAATCTAATCTAATTCTACCTTCTTTCTGTTCCTAACCATCACACTTTGTCCTATCTCTACCAACCCTTTGAAAAAGTTGCTCTCCAGCTTTCTTGTAGGTCCTCTTATTGTACTGGAAGGTGCTTTAAGGTCTCCTCTGAGCCTTCCCTCCTCCAGGATGAACAACTCCAATTATCTCTGTCTTTTCTCATAATAGAGGTGTTCCAGCCCTCTGATCATCTTCATGGTCCTCCTCTGGACCTGCTCCAACAGGTCCATGTCCTTCCTGTGTCGGGGGC
This sequence comes from Cettia cetti, assembly GCA_013401135.1. Lineage (NCBI taxonomy): Eukaryota > Metazoa > Chordata > Aves > Passeriformes > Sylviidae > Cettia > Cettia cetti. The sequence goes on along the minus strand of VZUI01057176.1, from coordinate 22,882 downwards.
TCCAGAGCTGGATGCAGCATTCCAGGTGGGGTCTCACCAGAGCAGAGCAGAGTGGAAGACACGTCTTCCTCAACCTGCTGGTTAAGAATAAAGGTCCATCTTTGCAAAATGTTCTTATATAATTGGAAAACATTATGGCTGGTTTTTGTGCTCATTTCATGTCTCAGGAAAAAGCTGAAATCATACTGTACCTAAGTAAACATTGGTCCTTGTAAAGTTCTTCTCATAAACACGATGCTGAAGGCATTCTCAGTGGAGTCCATGACATGGGTAGGTATATCTCATAAATAGAAATGTCTTCTAAAAACATCCAGGAGTTCAAAGAAAGTAGAAAAATATTAGCAGCCACCAAATGCATGCTCATAAATTTATGTACCTACTGGATAATGTCAGGGTTTTTTGCTTTTATTATTACTCTTAATAGTGATTAGTACAGATTACTTCAAAACTTTGAGCAAATAATATAATAAAATTGCACATAATAAAATGGTATAATATTTTTGTGATGAAAAGTCCCTGTCACATATTGCAAAAAGACCTGTAATCTCTTCTGTAGTGTAAACAAGGACATATTTCAGCAAGAAAAGTCTTTTTTCATAATGCATCATCTCATTTTCCCATCATTCAGAGTACAGGTATGTTTTTACACTACTAGTAATGGAAGATAGAAAACCTGTCTAAATCAACTACAGTCTCATCTGATCTTTGAAACACATTCCAGTAGTATTTAGAAAATTATTGGTATCTGAGACTGTATTAGTAATTTGTATACATACATTTATAGTTCATATTTTTGACAACTATTAGAAATACTAATGCCTGTTACAATGAGCATAGAATGATAAGAAACTTAATCACAATTAGGTCAATGACAGATCTCAATGTGTGTCATCATAAATTCTTAAATTTTGAGTCCAAGTCCTGTGCATTTAAAGCTTCTACTCCAAAATTTAAGGTATTTTGCTAAAAAGCATGAGAAAGATACAGAGTTATGAAAGATAAATATTTGTACCAAGCCAGCAATATTACTGCATAAATGCCACTTTCTCTGCTTCATGCACATTAAATATGTTTTCTGGAGAAGGGCATAGTTAAAAACAGGAGGAGTAATCATTTCATGAGGTGACTGAGCTCTCTTCTGTCACATTTGAAAGAAATACTGTTAAAATTTGGTTTAAAACTGTATTTGAAATGGGCAGAAACACATTTCTGACCCTGTGAATGTTCTTTAAATTTCTCTTTCCCTCCCACTGAAATTTCTTCAGGATAAAGTATGAGTCAAAATGAAATTAGATGTAAATGCCATACACCTGCCATCATAAAGAAACACTTTAGTTGATTGAATTTCTAATTCTGAGACACTCTATAACCCACCAAACATTGGGAGAGTTGGAGATGGAAAGGGGAGAGATTGTATGAAGTTAAACAGAATCATCCATCACTTAATCTTCATTGCAAATGAAGAACACTTGAGAAGAACACTCCAAAAAATCTAGAAAATTTTTAGTCTAAATCAGCATTTATTTCCAATAAAATGCTTCTTGATTGTTCTTTTGCCTTAGATGTCACTTGACAGGACAAAATTGGTCAGGAGAACTATTTTGCTTTAATTCTAAAATTATTCTGAATAAAACAATTTAAGACATTACTAAACAGTTACAGTTTCCTTTGGGTCCCTGGCCAGTGTACATTTTTGGTCACACACCTTCAAAAATATGAGATCTTTTTGTCATATTTCCAAAACTAGAAAAAATATGGTGTAATACTACATTTTTTATCATCCTAACAGCACTGGAAATTCTATAAAAGCATTGTGTTCTAGAGGTTTGAAGGATAAATATGTAGGCTTTACTTGGTACTTTTATTCATTATGCTTCCTTCCTATTTGAATAATATCTCTGTCCAATTTACATTGCCTAGTAACTTCTCAGTTGTTAAGCCATCCCTGGAGCCCAAAGTTCTAAGCATAACAATCTTAATACAGTCATCCCATTTTACTCCTATAATTTTGCTCAGAAACTGAAAACAAATCCATAACTACATCTGAAATCTTCCAGAATAACAATAAAATTGCAAATAAAAACAAGCTCAGAAAGAAAAAAAGAGTATATTATTCAATATTGTAGGATTGCTACCTTTGCAATCTTATTTGGAAGAAAGTGAAAATAAAGGATAATGTGCAACATCAAATGAAACCAATCAAACTATCTTTCCTAATATGTAAAGTTCTGGATCAGAATATCCAGAAACTCATATAGTATGCTGAAAAGACGATCCAATACTTGTGTTTATATGCTAGTTGAGAAAGTTATAGAGCAGAAATGGGAGAAAAACAAAATAATTAATCACGTCTTTGCAGTTGCCATGGCTTAACCCCAGCCAGCCATGAAGTCCCACACAGCTGCTTACTCCCCTACCAGCACAACTGGGCAGAGAATGGGAAGGAAAAAAGCTAGAAAACTTTTGTGTTGAGATAAATACAGTTTAATAGTGAAATCAAAACCCATGTATGCAAACAAAACAAAACAAGGAATTAATTCACTGCATCCCATGGGCAGGCAAGTGTTCAGCGATCTCCAGAACAGCAGGTCTCCATCATATGAAATGATTACTTGGGAAGACAAAACACCAGCACCTTGAATAACCTATCTGCCCTCCTCATTCTGACCAGTTTATGATGGAATATGCCTTTGATCAGTTGGGATCACCTGCTCTGGCTGTGTCTCATCCCAACCTCCCTCCAAATTCCTCACCAGGCTGGCAGTACAAAAAGCAGAAAAGGCCTTGCCTCTGTGTAAGCCTTGCCCAGCAATAACAAAAACATCCCTGCTGTATCGTCTCTGTGTTCAGCACAAATCCAAAGCATATCCATATACCAGCCCCTGTGAAGAAAATTAACTCAAGGCCAGCCAAAACCAGCACAACAATATTGTGGGAAATCTGTGTGAAGAAATGTCTTTGGTGAGAGCAAAAGGGAAGTTCAAATGTCTCAAGTCACATGGCAGGGAGATGTTTCCTTTGATAAAGCACAGTCTACACACAAAGTGTGCTAAAAAGATATAACTGTAAACCGAGGTAGGTAGGTACAGAAAGTGAAATTCAAAGGAAAAAAAAAAAATTAGATACCCATATTAAGAAAGTTAATTTCTCTGGTTATTTTTCTACACATGCTATTGACTCCTGAAAAGCCTAATGCAGAAATGATTGAATGCTTGGCATTTCCAAAAATATTTTTTGAAATACATCATTACAGACCTGTGTAATAGGCAGAACTGCATTGGTGTTTTACCTACTTAAAGGTCAGCACTTCTTTTTCAAGCTTCTAATCTATTTTATGTCATTTTCGATTGGTGGTGTGGACTGATTACTTAAAGATACCCAGTTCCATAACAGCGTTACTACTGTACAGTCAGCTCAGAAGCTGGAAGTAGCTGGGAATCTTGTTCACACTAGTAACCAGTAGATAAGTTGATTTAATTTGATGTGTCCAAGGACAAAAAAAGTATGCAATCTATTACATAATTCAAGCTGCAGCACAAGGAATTAATATCAGACAAACAATTCTTGAATATAGAGAACAAGAGGACTAAGAAAAGTGTGCACACCTGCTATGATCTTATTGGCAACACAGAGATGTGCTGGGATGGTTTCTATGACTGGAGTATTGGAATAGAAGGAAACAGCCTCAACATACAGGGAAGACAAGGAGGCTGTGTTGCCCTCCACGTCAGTGACCACTGGAGTGCATAGATGTCTGTATGGGGTTAGAAGGGATAACAGAGAGCTTATGGATCAAGATTAAAGTGACACCAGGGTCAGGTGACGCTGTAGTGAAGATCTTCTACAGACCACCTGACTTGGAAGATTGAGGGGATGAAGCCCTCTATAAACTTATAGAAGTGGCCAAACTTTCACAAGACTTGGTCCTCATGGGAAACTTCGACCACCTTGATATCTGCAGAAGGGACAAGATAGCCAAGCATAAGTAATCCTGGAGATTCCTGGAATGTCTTGCTGATAACCTCCTTCCCAAAAAGATATAGGAGACAATGAGGAGAGGTTCTATGCAGAACCTTATTCTCACCAAGAAGAGGGGCTGCTAGGAATGTTGAGCTCTATGGCAGCCGTGGCTGCAGTGATCATGAAATGTTAGAGTTTAGTATCCTTAGGACAGCAAGGACAGCATGCAACAACTCAGTACCCTGGTCTTCAGCTGGTCCTCTGGGGATTTGTTTCATAGAGTAGCATGAGAGAGGGCCCTGGGAGAAAGAGCGGCTCAAAAAAGCTGATTAATATCTGGGGCTCACATCCACCATAGTATTTGATACGTTGTGGCTGTCTGGTGTGAAGCTCCCACTGACTGCAAAAGGGGAAAAATAGCCCCCATTTTCAAAAGTAAACAAAAATAACGAGAAACTGCAGGACAGTCTCACCTCTGTGATTGGCAAGGTGCTGGAGCAGATCCACTCGGAATCTTTTGTTATGAAACAATATGTACCACAATGCAGTAAGAAAGAACAAGCTCAGGAAACTCTAAGTTATGTTTCTATTTGTATATTCTGAATAATAAGGTGGCACAAAGGGAACTAAGGAGATGCTAGCACAAGGAGATTATAAATGAAAGATAAAGCCTCTCTACTTCTCGAACTGAATTGTATACAACCATTTCTGTTTATGTATTCATACACACATTATCACAGATTGAGAGATTATACAATTTATTTAAATAACTGTTGATTTTGTTGAAACAACTGCAGTAAAGCTCTACCCAAAGAATTTACTTGAATGGAATATTAATGGAAATATATTTCCTGAATTTATAGTTTGTGTTTGCAGAGAGTAGCAAAGGGCTGTAGAGACATAAGGAGACAGCATCTTAATAGCGAATATGCAGGATGGTAGTGTAAAAACAGCATCCCTTTGTTTTCAGGGATATAAACCACATTTATAAAAAAAAAATTATTATAAATTAGAGATCAGAATTACAAGATAGATAAATGGAAGATAAAGAAATAAAATGGGACTAAGTTAAAAACTCTAGGATTTGTGAGTGCTTGATGTTGACTGTGAAAGGAATAGAAACCATTCTGTACTACTGTTTGCATTTGCTTGTAAAGCTTAATTATTGATTGTGCCCATTTTTGAATACTTACAAAAGTCACTGAAGTTGTTAGACCTTTCTCTGTCACCCTGTAGTAACATATCTACTGAAAATCTAGCAAATCAAGGGTTGGGTTCAATGATCTAGGAGGCCTCTTCAAACCATATGATTCTATGGTACTATGAAATATATGGGTCTAAAACAGCAGAAGCTAATATTTCCTTCATTTCTTGCTCTCCAGTAACTCTCTTCAATGACCCAATAAATTATATATTAATTAAACTAATTCCTTCATTCATTACCCATCATTTCTGTTCTACTAAAATAAATCTGTCTGCAGCAAACACGGTTTTATTGCTTAAGAAGTGTGCAGAAATTAGACTAATAATATTTTAAGAATATTGTTCTAAGGTATGCCTTGAATATATCATACAATCATAGACAATTACTGCCTCTCTATTCTTACTCAGAAAATGATCTGCTGAGACTCTTCTGCTTTGTAAAGACACCGATCTTTGTTTTTCAGGAAAGCCTATTATACACAGATTTGGAACTGAGGTTCTTTCATTGTCCCTTCTCCCTTTTATTGCTGTTGCCCTTGAGGATTTACAGCATCTCCTATATCTTGTATATGTTGGAAATTTCAAACACTTACTGATTTCTTATTGTAATATCCATGTTTACACAAGTATTTTCTTATAAGCAGCAATAATATTTACATGAATATTTAAATTTATTTGGTGAAAACAATCTGGAAATAATTAAAGATGGTCATAGTACTACAAACAGATTCACTTAAAAAAGACAAGCCCTGAAACAAGATTTAACATAGAAGATGAATGAACTATATCAGTATTGCCAATCTCTATTGCTTTGGATAGGAGCACCCAAAAGGATTTAAATGTAGAATGGAAGATACTGGTACTGATTTCAGTGTGCAAAGAATGATTTGTGATTCAACATTTGATGGCATATATCAACTTTAAAGGCAAATAAAAACAGGAAAGTGAAGGAAGGGGGAGAAATAATAAAAAAAAAAGGAGGTAAGGAAGTAGAAATCCTTTTCTATCTGCTAGCTGGGAAAAGAAAAAAATAGATGAATTTCAAAACTGTGTGCTTCTGGACATCCCCGCCAGTGCAGCAGGTGATTCCCTGTATACTTCTTCACCACAGCCATGGTGTTCCATCAGAATGTGCTCAGTTGCCTTATGGGTTACTTGTGCTCATTACATGAATATCACTGTCTGGAGCACACTTTGATCAGCTGCAGATGATGCACATGATAACTGAATATTACCGTGCAAATGTATATTTTAGATAATGCTTGTTGGTTATTTAAATGACCATTCTTGACAAATATTTCCTACTAAATTCTGGTTTCCTAGAAAAAAGTTATATAAACCAAGATTACAAAGCGAAGGGTAAAAACTAGGGAGTTGCTGGGGAAGAACAACCAATACTCACAGCAGTGTCAGTTGTCACCCACAAGAAGCTCCAAGTAACAGACATGACAATGGCCCACACTGTCTCAAGGTTTGTCACTCAGAGAGGCCTCAAAGCTGAGTCCTTTGGATTACAAATCTGAGATAATATGTGGAGACAAGATAAATAGGAAAATAAACTGTGCACAAAGTATTCTAATGTTAGAAAACTAGTAGCTGAGATGAGCTAAGAGCAACACGAAGGAAAATCCAGAAATGCAATAGAAGTGGTCTGCAAAAGGATTACAAACCTGGTTTCACAACAAAGCAGTCAGCTTTTCCTTTCTGTTTCATGTCTCATGTGTCTGAAAAAGTCATATTTCAGAGAACTTTTTTGCCCAATGTTTCTTTGTCTCTACTTGTTCTTTCTTCCTCACTCTATTTCTGTTTCAGTCTCTGCTATTTCAAACTATTTCTTCACCCTACTTTCCCCTGCTTTAACACCTCCAGTGCTCCAGCTCTTCCCCTTTTTTCCCTTCTCATTTCCTTTGAATTCTTTTTTTTTTTTGTTAACATTTAATGTATGTCTCCACATTCTGATACTCACATCTTTGTACTGCGCTTTAAGATTTTCCTCTGAAATGCCAAAGATTTCTTTTTCTCTTTGCCTTAGAAAATCTTGCTTCCTTATGTTCCTGCCTCCCTGTCTGCTTTTTGGCCCCTCAACCATTTTTATCTTCATTCCCCTTGAGAAACCCTGCCCTCAGCCATTCCTGTCTTTTTTCCCTTCTTGAACATACCCCAGTATATAGGGATGGGGCCACTCAATTTTTGAAGTAAATTGAGGATGTCCATGTTAGTGGAGTAAAAGTCAAGTGAGTTTAGTCTTTGATGAAGTGAAAGACCAGATACTAGTAGAAATCTGATGAATGTTTCTGTAAGGATAAAATTATACTTTCACTTTTTCAGTCTCCTCTATAGAGAGCACAAGAATACAGTAAGACTCTTCAGCTAAATTTTAAAGAGAGAGAGGTAATGTAAGTAATAGATGAGTTTGCTTTTTTATAAATCAGATTTTGAAGGTTAAAAGTTTTTAAAAGCTAGTTTATCCAAGTGACCAACTTCCTGAGCCTTTGATTGTGTTATTAGGTGAAGATGGAGAAAAACATTGGTGGAACATATTAAGAATATACTAAGAATGGTCTCCTGAGCAATCAGTTTAGCTGCCCTAGAGATATTACTCTGCAGTACAGGTTACAAAAACGCAACATTGCCAGGACAAAAGCTGAAAATACAGTTCTACAGGGACACTTCGCTCTACCTAAAGCAATTCATTAGAGCCCCTGATACTTAGGCAAATAGCTTTCATGCTCTCCCCTTCTGCACTCAGAGCCACAGAACCAGAAACAGCACACAGGAGATGTGCTTCTGCCCAGTACTGTAGATTTTATCTAATGCTGTACCTCTCAGAAAAACACAGATATAGGACAACTGATTTTTTTGGGTTTTTTTATTTTCCTTTTAACCCTAGTAACCTACTCTCCCACTGCAATTTCATAAGGTGTGGAATTCATTTAGAATTATGTGTGAAGCCTCAAGCTCACTCAGCTTAAGACAGGAGACTTTTTTTCCCTGTAGGTTTGTAAAAACAATTATTAGGTTGATTTTCATTCAGATGCAAATATGATACCAGTCCAAACAGCCTGAAAAGCCTGTAGGCTGCTGCTGACAGGCTGAGAATGAGTTTCAAAGCAGCCCCCTGTTGCCAATGTACAGCAAGGGAGATGGTTAAAAGATGTGAGGTAGACAGTGTTGTGGTATTTCTCATTACTAAAGGTCACTGCTATGCTAGTTCATCACCATTTTTTTGGAGAGAACTGCAGAAGGTTGTGTCAGGGAAAGAAAAGTGTTATGCAGGAGACAAGAAATACTGCAAGGCATTAAGCAGACAAAGAAAGCACTTAGTGATTTCAGAGGAGTTGCATGGATATAACCTGGGGCAGAGTTTGGCTCTGACTGCTCTATCTGCATATCACTTCCCAGCACCCAGTGCACTAAGTGGTGGTCTTACAGGGCTGTAAATCCAGAGTATCTCTACTGAAGACAACTGACCCAAAACAAATCAAGGAAATCCAGATTGATGATGCTGCAAATGAAATCAAACTCTGACCTGAAGTACTCGCTCTGTCTGAGGTAACTTTTTTTTTCAAATCATTCTGATAAATAATTTTTCATCACAAAATCCAGCTTCACTGTTTTTGCGGGTGCACAGTGCTATGCTCTGACATTATTTTGTTTCTTTTGGACTGTCTCCATTTTAAAGAAAAAGACAGTCAAAGTTGCTGTAGCCATTTTTGTAGGACAAGGGTGTCATGCAGAAAGAAGGCAAATTTATCTCCTTTCTGTCATTTCATCAGGGAATCATTCATTTTTTTTGCTGATCACTTATTTTAAACCTTTTTGACATGTAGCTGTCTTTAGAAGGTTGACCTATTTCTCACACTTCCCTCTCCAGATAACCTTCCTAGAATCCATCTCATTCCACTGTCTCTGACGATCTCAATTACAAAGCTTGTTGGTCCAGCAAGATCACGAAGGCAGCAAATGCAGCAACTGCTGCTGCCAGTAGCGTGGAGAGCTGAGCAGACAAAAAGCAAAATGAAATGTAACCTTTTACTCCTTAAATATAACTTTTGAAACTAAGTTTTAGATCACTTAAATTCTGTCACTGCAAACGAAAATTATTGACCTGTTTGCCAAAGATGGTGGCAAGTTAGGTAGAGCAACAGCATCCCTTATTTTGGCAGGAACAGTAACAGGTAGATCCATCAAACAAGAAACTCCAGAAAACAAATCAGTGGAAAGAATATCTCCACACCTGCTACTTCCATTACTAATGCTCTCAAAATGGTTTCACCAGCTTTCAGTGCTGCCACAGCTGCTGCTTCATGTGCTAAATGTTTTACTCTTTGGCAGCAAGAAGCCAGATGATGCTACTTCTGCAATTTATATCCCTTGTGACATATACAATTAATGACAGGCCTTCTTTCCTCCCCATTACTTTTGTTGCTCTGAAGGACTACTCCAAATCTGAAGGACCTGTTTCATGTTTATTGTTATTAATCTGAATCACAGTTGCTTCAAGACAGATCAATCAGAATCCTGTTGTATTAAGTGTCCCATAGAGATTAAATGTGATCCTTGGATATTGAGCCTTATTTTAATGTAATTCTTGTTTTTTACATACAGATTCTTTCAGCTTTGTCTAAATGCCAGCCATCAACTTCTCTACTGCTTAGCTGCATTCACTGAATTGGCCTTGGTGAAAAAGCTGCTAGATTGCACATCCTTTGCAAGAGTAGATTTGCTTTTCCTCCCTGCTTATAGAGCACCAGGCATATGTGGTGTTTCTGGCTGTATCAATTACCATTGCAAAACTCAATTATATGCTGCGATATAATTAGCTGATGGATACAGGTCATTACCCTACCATTGATATAATAGCTCCTCTCCACTTTGCAAACACACAGGTGGAAAATGAAAGGAAAGGTTTTTTGTATAGTCCTTACCCCGCATGTACAAATATTTTTACTTTGTTATATGTTTCCCTGCACCATATATCATTTCTTCATAAAGTGTTTCTAATTCCACTTTTTTGCACTCGCATGAATTTCAATTCTAGTCTATTAAATCTGGTTAAGCTAATTCTTAATCACCAGGAAAGCAAACTTAGTAGACAATCCTAAGTTTCCTTTAACTAGTGCCCTTGATTATTCATCGTTTAAGAACAGTTTCATGCTTCTCTCTCTGGATACAAAATTCATCCACTGACAACATTTTGTGATCACAGGGTAGGTAGGTAGTTATAAGGTGAGACACTGTCCTTCCCAAAGACTAGCTAGGACCTTTATGTACCATGGGAATATGTTAATTTCTAATTTAATGAACCTGCAGCAGGCCATTTCAGTGTCTGAGATACAGACAAAATATGTAGACACTGGAAAGTTTTGAGCAAAGGACAATTCCAAAGAACTCCCCATTTTCTTAGTAGGGAAAGAAAACACCAGCTATTATCCCTCTGAGTCATGTAAAAAAATTAAGCTAAAATTACAAGGTTATTTACATAAAGAGTTTACAACCCAAAATCACAGCATATTGATCAAATATTAACTAGAGTCTTTATATTAAAAAATTTGGATGATATAGCTGTCACCGACATACTCATGAGGTCAAATTTTTGTTTATTACATGATTGGACAAGGAAACTTCTTTTACAGTCATAGATTCTGCACAGAAAATGAAACAAAAATTTAAAGTACTGAGATACACACCACCATTCCAAATCTCACTAATCTTAGAATAAACAATAATTTAAAATGCCTTGCTGGGTATTGCGTTAAAAATCACATATGCATTGTATCAGCTTGACCCTTGCAATATAAATCTTATCTATGAAAATGAAAATTATTTCCCTTGTCTTCATTATATCAACATATCAACATGTTCATTATATCAGGAGTATTCTGTCTTGGTGCTTTTTATGTGTAAAGTGCTGAGACTCACATACTGAGGGCCTGAGATGAGATTTTAAATGGTTTTTTAGTTCTCCCACCTACACAATTAGAGAAATGTATAAAAATGTCCTTCAATTAAGTAACCTTTTTATAGTTTTAGCTGTATTCTGTATAATCTTAGTAAACTTCTGCTTGGTACAGTCCCTGGCAGCAAGACAGGTACTTTCTTATAATCTATTTTCAACAAAATGCACATCAAGACTATTTGACCATGTGACAGCTGACATAAACGGCAAACAGGCATCTTATTTTTTTTTTTTTTTTTTTTGGAATTATATTCCTGAAAAAACAACTTTATTGAAAAGTACATCAGTTTTTAAAATTTGTTTTCTCTGTGGTCTGGGAAGCCTATTTCCTTCCTATTCAGACTGCCTAAGACACTACCTGAATATCTGATACAAATCTGTGTGCATCTTCAAAGTAGAATTTAATATTTCTGTATTTTGAATGTAATTAACAGGGAATATAAATATTTTTGATCAATCACATTACTCAGTAACTTTCAGAAGTTCAGTTGAAGTAGGAGTTGTTTTTTTTTTTTATTTAAAAATATTTTTAAAGTTTTTCGCATTTATATTTTTCACCAAATGGGAGTGGGAAATGAGACTTTCTAAAGTTGATACAAGTATAATTTTTTAAGTGAGATTTAACAAGTCTAACTTTAAACAAGATAATTACAGGTAAATATGAAGTTAAAATTTGAAATTTTAAGCTCCTTCTATAAGCAGTTAGACTGATAAGATGAAGTCTGGTCAGCAAGCAGGTTTAGGTTACAGCTGGAGAGTGGCCTGAAGTACAGATTCCACCTTCCACCACCTTCTTCCACAACTATAATAACGTAAGTGCTAAATAGATTTTTTTCCCATTTTTCCAATTATCTAACCTTTGAAAAATTAATTCCTCAAAAAGTTGTTGACCTTGCAAGTTAGATAAGGGAAAGTACAGGGAAAACAGAAACTAGAGATGCACAGGGTCAGGAAGAGAGGTAATAGAAACAAGTTACAACAAGAAAAAATTATGATTAGGTATAAGAGTACATTGTTAAATGTGGGAACAAGTATTCAGAAGGTGATGAAGCCTTCTTTTGATTGGAGGAGTCGAACTGGACAGCCTTTAAGCCTGCTTCCTGATTCTTGACACTTGATCCTCTGATTCTACTTGCACTCTTAAAAAGGAAAATATCTTCCCTCCATTAATCTTAGTATTTGTATGAATGAATATAGATTCTTAATTAGACCTGAGACATAAACACTGAATCTTGTTTCATTCCTATGTGCTCTTCTGACAAATTCTCTGTAGTCTCACATCCCACACATATACAGCAAGGGGCAATGTTCATCCTGTGATTAAAGGTAATTGTGAAAATTTTATATGACATATTATATTTCCAGAACATAAGGAACTGGAAAGAGTAGAAGTATCTATATGGATAAGATATTAGATATTAGATATATACCAGACCATAACTTCTGCTCTGCTGGTTACAATGCTGGCTCAATTGCTGTAATTCTTGTCTCTATTCAGCAGTTTATTTAAAATCTGACTTTATTCAGATTTGAAGCTTGTATTCAGGCTTCATATGCTTAGAGAATATATTTTTAATTAAAGTTCTTTGTAATTGAATTTTAAGACTAATCATACATCTTCTTTTATAAGACAAGATTTTTCCCATCCACAAATTCCTTGTCAAAGGAAGTCTGTTTGTGACATATTATCTCAACTGGTCCATGTCCTACTAACAGCTACACAAACAGAACCTTTTAACCACGGTGAATGTGTGGGGATCTACATTGTTGAGCAGGGTTTACAGGTCCTAGTCCAGAAATCAGTGACTTGTGCAAGATTAAGTGTGTTCTTTGTTAGGCACTGGATTTTGATCAGCCCAGCTCCTTTGTACAATATCAAAGCCTGTGTATTTATGAGCATTTTCCTGACCTTCCCTCGCCTGCTGCCCCCAAGTAGCACTGCTATCAGCACCTACCTGCTTACAGCTAGATTGTCTGAAGCTGAGTTGTGTTTATTACTAGCTCTCAAGTGAGAATCCTAATTTCAATACAAGTATCCAGAGGCCTGAGATGGAGCGTGAAAACTGAATACTAGTAAGGGGATTTTTAATGATAAAAATGTCCATTTACACCCTTAAGCAAACCTGTTAATTTTTACTCTGTTGGAATCACACTTTCATATTTGAAATTTTTTATAACTACTAAAAGTTACCAGAAAGGATATAAAATGTATGAGTATGAAAACAAATTTGGGAAGAAAATTAATTGTTTATTAATTGGTAAAACTTAGATAATTCAAATACTAATTTGTGAATCATACAAATCCATGGTCTTGCTGCAGAGCTGGCCATGTGGGGCCATGTAAGATTACATGCTTAATTTTTAAGGCAGAAACATGCAGTGGCCATTTAAAATTTCACTGAGTAAATCTTTAAATGTCGAGTGAAAACAACTGAAATTATTGAAATACATCCAAGCCACAGCTTCTCCCAAGACATTTGTACTCTCTGATATGCTGCATCTTGATGAAAATCTGAGTCTACTATTGCTTTGACCACTGATACACGAACATCCTTTGAAGCACATCTCTGCCAACTGGTGTCCTGTTTTTTACAACTAACCTGAGGGTTATTTTCCTATAAAGATCTTTATTTTTATGCATTCACACTGTGAAGTTTCCTGATATGGCTACCTATGAGGGTCAAATTTGTAAAACTGCTTGAGCCACCATTTTTGGTTTTTCATCATTTATTGCAATTGCAAATTCCCAGAGAAAAGAAACCCGACTTCCTGGATAACGTTCACATGAGCTCAGTTTTCCACAAATTGTGAAAAATGCTCAAGGACCAGCCCTTCAATGCTCAGTTGGTAGGCTTCAGAGTGAACCCCTGCTTATTCCAGAGCTGTCCTTGGAAAGCCTTCTTGCATCTTTCTTTGCAACAGACGTATTTGGTGGTTGCCAAAATTTGACTGCTGGCCAAGATGAGCCACAACACTCATAGTTCCTGTCAATCATAGATAGCTGTTTGTCTGAGTGTATGCAAGCTGTTGCAGGTGTAAAATAAAAACCAGAAAAATAGAGCAGTAGATTTTATGTTTCTACTAAGAGCGATGTTAGGTAGGACAAGAGAATTGTAATTGTCCTGAAGTGATTAATTTTAAAAAATATCAATGGATTTTATTGTTTCTTCTCCAGACATATAAAGCAGTACCTAATAAAATAAGTAATACAATCTAATATGTTTCTTTTTTCTATCTCAGCATAGACTTGAGTCATTGCTTAGATCATTTAATAAATGTTAATAAGCACATAATCAGTGTTATTAGATGAACAGATTCCGAAGTTCATTATAATGAAAGGTCTATTGACAAGAGAATAAAAAATAAGATACAACTCTGAAAGAGATTTTATAAAAAAAGAAGTAAAGAAATAATTCAGCTAGGAAAAGAACAAGTTTGAAAGGTATTAAATCATGTACAGTGTCTGATTGATCCCGACTTTTAATTCTCCTCTCAAAAAGAAAACTGCAGTGAAGCATGCCTATCACAGTTGAATTTAAACTGATAAAACCACAAAGTTATTGTGTTTTAAAAAGTATTGGAATTACATGGACTTCTAAAGAAGTCAAGACATTTCTCTTTCCGGAGCAATGACAGGCACAAATAGCACAAAAGAATCAAGGAGACAAGAGGAGGAGATGTGAAGGAAGGAACAGGGGGAATATTTGTTGGAAAAAACATCCATGGAAAAAAAATTTCAATATATTGGGCTATTGTTTGAAGTAGAGTTCAAGGGACTGACTGTGTGCAGGTAAGAAGGGGTAGATGACAGCAAAGGAAAAAATTCATCCATAAACACATGTGATAGATGTTGCTGTGGCAAAATCAAATACTTAGAAATACAAAATGAGAGAACTCAACAGTCTTTGCATCCCTAGTTCTTTTCCCTGGAGTATATGCTTTATAATAAATAATCACACATTGTATTTTTTTTCTTCACAAGACCCCTACCCCATTGAGTGAACAGAATGGATGGTGATCAATTAAAAAAGAACAGCTATTCAATGTTTTGTTTTAGCCTCATTGTTCATTTTGCGGACTTATGCCTTATCTACTGCACACTATTCAAAGGCTGCAATGAAGACAGAATTATTAATTTCCTCATGGGCTTTTCTCTGGCAGTCAGCTTCGTGATGCTCCACAAGCATTAATTTATCTTCACAAAGTGCAGTGTGATGTGAGAGGTTACTGTTATCCCCACATTACAGAAAGCAAGCTGAACAGCGAGACAGTGGGGGACTGTTTGTTTACAGTACGCAATTGAGAGTTTAGCAAATGATTTCTCAAATTAAATAAACACTCTACATGTTCAAGACAATATTCACATAGACTTCAGTTGTATCTGAGAATAGCCAGAATGCAGACCAACAGAAATCAGAAAAAGAGACACCAATGCTAGGCTGCTTCTAAGATAGCACCAAACTGGAGCTCTACAGCAGAGAGAAAATCCAAATATCTGTTTTGTCCATGTCCCAAAGATCATCAAAAAATAGATCATATGGAAAACACCCCAAATTCACATTCCCAGCAGGTCCAGATAATGCTCAGAATAAAGCATGGGCTCCTATAGAAGATGACCTAAGCAGCCATTGAATCAAAGTGCCTATGAATTTATGAGAGAATTTGGAACTGAAGCTAGAGGGTAATATGTCATTTTGTGGTTTTGCAACTACAACAATCCTTTATAAACAATTGCCCGGTTTTGCAACTACAACAATCCTTTATAAAGTAGGGCAAATGACTATTTCTATGGTAGCATCTGCACTTTAAATAATTTTAAAAGAAAGGAAACAGATCTTCTACCTGATGATACCACATTGTTCTTTCACAGATCTAGGCAGTCTGCATGGTCTTTGGCCAGTTCCACTCACGGTACAAGTGCTTGCAGTGGCATGTTGAAGCCAGTATTAAGGGAATGAGTCAGACTTACCCTGCTTATCACAGACCTGAAGTCTACTAATCTTACTGCCTCAGCCATCCCAGTAACAATGAACTGACCACACGACCTCATAAATGTATTGAGTCATCTTCACACTGAATCAGTGACTTCTGTTTTTGGTTTGGTCCCAACAGGATAACCTGAAGACCATACATGATGCAGACTTCAGCTCTGGTCAACCTTAGCTCAGACTTCCTTAGAATGTTAGCCTTAAGTCCTGCTTGTTCCCTCCAGACTTGCACTGGAATATGATAATTTTTGCTGTGATTATCAGATGTTCCATGGGGTTGGACTAGGCTCACAGGAACAAAACCCTCTTAGATTTAGCAGCTTGAATTTTCATATTTCTATGTGTGCTGTTTACCAATGTGCAAACCAGGGTCTTGTCTTATAATAATTAATATTATTATCACATTTCATGCAAATTGGGACCTATCAACGGGGAAAATTTAATTTTAATTATTAAAGTCTGATGAAAAATTACAGTTGAAAAGATCTTTTTATGAGAAAATCATGCAGCTTAATCATTAGCTATTGCTGATCCTAATTTTAATACATCTTCAACAGTCAAAGAAGTGATAGACAATCAAATTTTAAATACAATAAACAAAAGTAAGGTGATAGTTCAAGAAGACTTCTGAAATATGTTGTTCAAATGCTCTCTGTCCCATATACACACATTATTCTAAATTGTGAAACTATTGTTCTAGTATATATAACCTGAATGCTAACATATTTTTTACAATCAAATAGAAAAAAATTATCAATATTGTAGCAGCAAATTTGTATCCTGTTTGTTGTAATACCATGTTTAAAGAAAAGTTTTCTCTACTCTCTCTGTAAATGAAGGAGTAACAACCAGATCTGTACAAACACAGTTTTAGAAGTGTTCTCTAATGACCATGATATACGTGTATGAAATTATTTCATAGTCAGCTCTCCCCTTCCACCTTTCCAAAACACATGAAAGAGAAAAAGCTGTAAAAAGCTTTCAAAAGTGAAGTTCTATAGTCAAGATCACAGAAAAAGTAAAGAAAATCACAGGTAAGATTTGACAAGTTGAATTACAAAACTGCTATTAATAACTTCAGAACATATCTAGTCTTAGACATATAGAACACTCTTGGACACGTCTCCCCTTTCACGTCTCCTTATCTAAGGATGCAGATTACCCAAACTCTAAATTTTTAGGGAGCAGGACTTTTAAGTCTATCCTAGTTGCCCTGATGATTATATATGAGAAGATATCATAAGAAAAAATCTTGCATTTACTGCACTTGTGAAGCAAACTAATCCAGTCACATCTAACCTTACCTAGCATGTAGATGGGTAATGTGGGTGTAAGATTTTTTTAATTCTGTCTTCTCCTCTTACATAAGCATTTTAAGTGTGAATATTACAAAGCCGGAAATATGCTTAGAAGTCAAATATGGTGTTAAGGATTCTTTTTTTAATTAAGTATGAAGCTTAATTAAGTATGGACATGTTGTTGTCCAGATGCAAAAGGGGGAAAAAAACCAACAACTTAGCAATACTTCTACAATTATTTAAAGAGAAGGAAGGATTACAATTCGTTCAGTGGGTGTTTTCAAAGTAAACCAGTAATAAAGTCAGACTAAGAATTTTGTACTGTGTTTTGTAGCCCTGGTTTCATGCCTGGGATGTTTTGGTTTTCTGAAATTCCTTTCCCAAGCAAACTTTCTGTAAATAAGACGTTTTCATTCCTTTCTCCTAGGAGGGACTTCTCCTTGATGTCCCTCTGTCTTGACCAATGTGGTTGAAAAGGTTTGCCCTTGTTTCACCAATCAAATTGGTCTCTGTAAAATACTATAAAAGGAAGACACATCCTGACTATAAATTAGAGTAATTTTCTCAGCCTTCTGATTCTGGAGTCTGTGTCATTGTGTGTGCACAACAGTGTCAGTGTTTCTCCAATAATCATTTGTACTTGAATTCCACTGTAAAAAGATCATGAATTCATCTACTTTTCCTACTGCCCACCTTCTACTTTGAATAGCAACTAAGCTGAGTATCAATATATTTCTAATCACATCCCAAACTGACCAGTTTCCCATTTCAGAAACATCTGGATGAAATTTAGTATAAAAAGCAGGATATGACAGCCAGGTATGTTTATAGCAGTTTTTCTTTGGATGAGTTACTTTCAGGTGAATGCATCCTGCAATTGTGTCCTTCATTGACTTTCTTGTATATATGAATGAGATAGGAAGAGTTTAAAAAACTTCATTTCTTAAGTACATTGCAACGTTGAAAAAGCAAGTCATAGTTGGCTTACTTGTAATCAGAAAAGATTTTTGTGTGTGAAACTTGTAGTGAGAAAGTAGAGGTTGAGTGCAATTCTCTCCTCTGCTGGCACTGGTGAATGCCCAGGGAGATTCCCCCTTCAGTGTGGGGTCAAAAGTAACAAGTGTAACTCATTCGCTTAAAACCCTCCAATTTCTCACTATGGACCACTGATCTTCAAACATTCCAAGGGAAAATCCTCACTCAAAATTTAGTCTCTGAAATAACTGCTTTCCACAAAAAGAGCACCCAGAAACACTGTGTAAGTGATTTATTTCATTAGAGAAAATACATAACAGAATCCTCAGTATTATGAATAATGCTTTCATATGCTCTACATTTTACAAAACTTTTCCACACTTTTGAACAGAAAAGAATGTATATTTTCTAAGATAAAACTCATAACATTTTTTCACGACTCCTCTTCCTCACTAACTTATGCAAACCAAGTTGTTCTTTTTTAGTAGGATTCAAATTGCAAGTACCTTGTTAAGAAATGCACTTTTCTGCACTATATCAACATGACATTTCTAATAGAAAATGCTGACAATCTTGTCAAACATTGTACCTCTCTGCAGTCAAACATAATACTCTGTCCCTCAGTGGTAGTTGAGACAATACACCAAATCACTCCAAATTAACCTGTGTTGCACAAGAACATTATCACAGAATTGATGTGACACAAGTAGACATACACTGATGTACAACGAGAACAAAATTTGGGGAAACCATATTAATTCTTCAAACAATGAAGAGGTTGTAGTTTAGGGATTTTTTTTTATTTTTGCAAGGATTATTAAACAATATGATTTTGTAAAGAATTTTCTCAGCTTGTACTGGATTCTATTTTGTTTCATTTTATATTCATAACTTAGTCTCACCCTCCTCTTGTATTTCCTTGCCTTCAAAAGTTTAATTTTTTCTTTCTACTCTAAAAAGGAAGAAATTTAGCAGCAAGTGAAGCTAAAGGAGGCCTATTCTTAACCTCAGCATTATACCCTACAAAAGATGTCATGTTGAGAATTTGAAGTTGCCAAACTAAAGCAGACAGAGCACAGATTTAGCTTAGAAACCTTCCTGCTGTTTGGTACAGTGACTAATGTCAACTAGAAGAAGCCCCAGATCTGTATCTTACACATACATCATCTTACTGACTGCTTTCATCAAGATCTACATGGAGTTTGATCTTGAACAGGAATTCTATTTTGGCTGTAAGAAATTTATTTGCAATTTATATTTTGTTAAAACCAATTTATCAAACCAAATGCTCAAGGAAATCTCTAATATCAATCAATTAAAAATCAGAATATAACATAGATTTCTATATCAGATCTTCTTTTATGAGCATCTTAAAAGCACAGAACATCACATTAACTCATTCAATCACCCATGCTATGGCACAACTCTATATTTCCTTCCAGAAAGATAGTTTATGGTTTGAGGAACCTTTTCCTTCACAAAATGAACAAGGACACAAGAAACCTAATACATCTCTCATTGAAAAATAGCATTCCTACTAAGAAGATAAGCAGTGCAATTTTTGAAAACTGATCCATATTTCTCTAGTAAAAAAAATATTTAGTCCTTCAGAAGAAAGGAAGGGCCAGGCTGGCTGACAGACTGTCCTTTCTGTCACCAGGTTTTGCTGCCCTTTTCTCTGCTGAGTTTGTGTAAGCAATTGTGTAGCTGATGTCAAGAGAGTATGGCATGAACTGTTCCAAAGTCAACAGGATATTCTAAAGCACCAGAAAAGGGGTGGCAGGGGGGGAAAGTACATGTAATAAGCATGTTGTTCTGTACTTTCCATGGCAACCCTGTGCTGCTGTACAGATAAGCAAAGACAGACGGTAGTTCTAATCAAGTTTTTTTGTGTTAAAGGAGCTTTCCAAAGTCAGCTAGGAAACATTACAATACCTTCCCAAAATCTTAACGCTATTCGGTTATTGTTTTGTTTTTTTCTATTTGGGTTTTAATGTAGATTAATATGTAAATATTAAACTTTTTGGTTTACCTTTTTTATAATTATTCCGCTTCCTTGTTGTATTTTGAACCAATTGTGTAGAATCAAATAAAAAACATACAGCTGGAAGAAAAACTGCTGTTACTCTGGTGATATGTTGACGAGAATCCAAGAATAATCATCTATTCTTATAGAAATAAAGACTTGTGTTTTACAATACTTCCCATGATCTCTTTCATGTGTGTTCAAGTTTATTTCTTTCCACTGTGACTTTTTCCTTTTATTTGGATTTTTTTCTTGTTGCAACATGTTACTGTAGTCTCTGCCCTAACGCAGTGTACATTGGAAATTACTCCTCTCTAAGAACCACCATAGATAATGAAAGATTAAAATTAGATCCTTCCTTAACCTTCACCTTTCTATCCAGTTCACTCAGGCTGTCTTCAGATGTCCTAGAAGTCTTAGTGGTTCTCCTCTGAATTCATTCCAGTTTACATATTTCTCGTTTGCCCCAAAAGCTCTGAACTAGACATGGTACTCTAGATGAAGCCTTCTAATTGCCAAGTAGAAGGGAATAAGAGCTTTGCTTTATTTTATTCCATTCACTTGGTAATACAGCCCAACATGGTTACTTTTCATCAGCATGAGGTGAAACTAGTGACTTATTTTCAATTTTTTGTCCCCCATGACCCTCAGGACCTTTTCTGCAAAGAAATATTCTATCAAGTCATTGGCACGCCTGTGTTAGTGTAAGGTATTTATTTTATCCCAGGCGCTGGGCTCTTTGGCATTTGTCCTTGCTGAACCTTGTACAGTTCCTGCCAGCCTATTCCTCCACCCTGTCCAGGGCCATCTCACAGCCTTTCCCTCCAGAGATTCAATGGCTCCCCTCAGTGTGGTGTATCTGTGGACATGCTGAATTCCCTCCCATGATCCAGGTCATTGCTGAATGCGTTCGTTATTAGTGACCTGCTGCCATCCTTTGAGGAACTCTCAGAAAGAGCTGTCAGTCAGACTTTGAGTCATTGATCACTCTTTCCTAAGTTAAATAATGCAGGAAATTACCTCATTAAATGGGTAATTGTTTGAATGGTTCTAGGATTTTCTATGACATACAAGGAGAAGGGTATTTTCAGATTGTGTAAAACTGATCCTGGAATGTTTGAGGTAGATTGTGGTGATGTGGAAGTCTCCTGATTTAAATTTCCCAGTGGCGGGTATGGGAGGGATCAAGAGGACTGAGAAAGAACAAACAGGGGATAAAAAAGTGTTAGATAGAAGCCAGTCAAGGATGAACAGGCTGCCTGTCTGTATGTTTTTCTGTGTAAAACTTGCATTTATCATATTCCCATTAAATAGTATTTCTAGATATTTTCTCTGATTGTACTTCATGTTCCAAGTGGGTAAATGTGAATGATGATAAACTTCTAGCTGAATGGTGAAAAAACAAGTGGCCTGACTACAAGCAACTGAAGTGGAAATACAAATCTCAGGGGCTTGTAGATCCAAGTCCCAGCAACTAAAGATCAGGGATTTAGGAGTAACCCATTTATCCAGATCTCAGGTCAGCTGTTGGAGAGATCTAAATTGTGTAAATTTGTGTGATATCTGACTACCAGCACTTAGAGTGGGACTAAAGTTTCCAGGGGCTCATAGTCTCAGAGGAGATCAGGAGACATAGGAATCAGTATACCTGAAGTCTCCAAGACCATATGCAGCAGTAATAGATAGCAGCTATCTATATATTTCAGTGATGACTTCCATGTTAATCTATCAGAGTGGAGGACAGGGATCAGGCCTTCCACGGTGTTCATGTTTATGTGATTGCTGCCTGTGTATATTTATGTGTGTGCTGGTGAAGGTGATGTTCAGGCTGTGTTAGGCTGCATGGTTGTTATGAGCATGTGTTGGATGTGTGCATGTACGTGCTTCTGGAGGACAAATGCTCAGCCTTGCTACTTGCTGGACATAGAGCTACTGGTGGCACAGAAGTGCTGCAGCTTCACATCTGTCAGGCTGTGTGATTCAGTAACTTTCTGCAGTACTAGTGTTTGGCTGACCAGTCTTTGTCGCCTCCATCTTCCTCCTTGCCTTTCTTGAAGGATGACATGAAGCTCACTTCTCCGATTACTTGGAAACCCTCTCAGTATTCATGACGGTCCAAAGTTATAAGAGGGGCCTCCCAATGACATCAGGCAGCTCTACCAGTCAAGTCCAAGGCATGCAGTTTAATCCCAGGGACTTGTACACATGCAATTAGACATGACATCTGACACCTTCCTCACCACTGCAAGTAGAATGTTTTCCTCAAACTCTGAAACTAGATGCAGAGACTTGGGAGGCCTGAAAGGAAACATTGTCAGTAAAGACCAAATAAAAAAAGGCAGTAGATGGGACTTCTCTTTGGCAGTACACTGTAGTCCTGAGTTTTCAAGCTGAATGTGTTGATGTTAAAAAAGGGTTCTTTCCCAGGCTTTCTTCTGGTAAACAGAAGAACAATGTTTTGTAAATATAGAAA
>VZUI01057172.1:0-28241 GCA_013401135.1 Cettia cetti | reverse complement strand
TCATAGTATCCATTCTTAGTGTAAATATTCTGTTTGTTAAATAAATAGTTTAATAGTTTTTTCCACTTTTTCTCTGAGGAAATTTTTCCTGGACTGGCTGGGGAGAGGGGCTGTTTGGGTTTGCCTCCCAGCGGAACCCCTTCAGAGGTTTCCTCCCAAATTTACCCTAAACCAAGACAAAGCCTTATCATTCTGGCAAGCTGGGGAAATAAAATAAAATAAAAAAGTAGGAAATAAATTGAGTATTACTGAGAACAATAAGAAATACTAAGGCACCCAGATGAGGATGATGCCTTATGTTTTAGCTTTCATGTGTTTCAGAGTCTGTGCTGCCTACAGGTGTAGTTCTGAGCCTCATATTAATTGTTAGTAAGCTCTCTTCACAGGATAGTAGACAAAATAAAGTCCATTTTTTTATGAAGATGAAGGACAACGAGTACAAGTTTCAGGCCCAAGAGCATAAACAACAGTGGACTGAAGTAGGAAAACAAGGATGAGACCTCACAACCCAAAGCTGTAATTGGACAATTAAACGGCGATATGCAAATATAAAAGTGTTAGACCTCATGACCATCCATTTTGTGACCATTTTAGAGTCCACCTTGGGTGTAGCCCTGGTCAGACTCTTGTCCTGCCCAAGGTCTTTCAGTAAATTTCCTGCTTTATTCTTTAGCTCTGTTCAGTCTCTGTTCCAGGTGAGACTTCCCAAGGCATCAAGGCAATACTCCCCAAACAACCCAGTGTCATACCTAAGTCCTTTCTAATTTTTTTTTTTTTTCTCTTTCTCAGAAGAGAATCAGTCTTTCCAAAATGACCAGCTCTTTTGCTGATGTGAAGAGTTATTTTAGGTCTGTTCAACAGGCATAAGCAAATTAATTTTCTCTGGAGCTGGGAGTTATATCTAATCCCTGAACACTAGATCACCTAATAAAGTTCTCTTACTCTTTCTATCTTTACATATTTAGGAAGTTCAGCAGGACATTCATATTAGTATAACACATGACCACAATTTCCAGTAGCTCCGTGAAAGCTAAATACAACATATTCAAATAAGGAGGGAACTTTCTCACTCCCAAATTACCAGTTCAGTCTTACACTACAGTTTTATGTTTTTCTTTCCCTATAAAGATCTATCAAGCTAGCAACAAAGTAAGTACACACATTATAGTAAAGAACATCATCCTTTGAAGCTATCAGAATATTACATTAATGAGCAGTTCATTTCCAATTGCAGCACCATTTATAGGTGTACTTAAACTGAAGGATTAGGATAACTTCTTGAGTTTCGGTGTCGCTCAAGACATAAAAAAAGTCCTTGCCTCCAACACAGAAAAGAATCAAATATGCCTCTGCTGCTTCTGACTAATGTTTGTTTAATGATTTCTTAAAGATCTCCCATAATGAGCCCTCTACAACTTCTCAGGCAATCCCTTTCTAAGTCTCACCAGCATTAGTAATAGATAGCTTTTTTCCCATAACATTTTATTTATAAGTATATTTTTCTGTAGTTTAAATAGACATTTTTTGTCTTTTCCACTATAAATATGAAAAAAATGAACCATTCACAGAAGCCTTTTACATCCTTCAGAGCAGTTATCATATTTCTCCTTGATCTTCTTTAGAATAACAGTTTTCAGACAACAGGTTTTGATCATTTTTATCAATCTCTTGTGCAGTTTTCTTAGTAAGTCCCCATCTTTCTATATTACTTTATTTGTGTCTTACCAATGTTGAACAAAGTAGAAAGATTACTTTATGTTCCTGCATACTGTACTGTTGTTTACAAAGCCCAGCATATCTTTTCAACAACATCATTTCATTTGTCATCTTCTTTAAAGATTTGATCTGCTCTAAGCATTGGATTCTACTTAGCTAATTTTTCACGATCTTATGTTTGTTTAGAGTCTTCTTTCCTACATGTGGTGTCTTGCATTTTCCTTTCTATTGAATAACATAATCTAGTACATGCATCATTGTGTTTGGTGTTGGATTTATTTATTTCTTCCCTTCTGCATGCCTCCTCCCATCTAATGCTGTTACTCTCTTATTTAAAAGAATTAGGATTTGTCCAGCTTTGGTCTTAAAAAATCTCTATTTTCTTTTCATTAGTTCCTTGTCAGATTTGATATATTTAAAGGTGGGGTGTTTATTTGTTTGTTTGTTTCTAATTTAAAATGCTACTTAGTGTTTCTTTCAAAATTTAAATGAATATCAGAAGTCTTTTAAATATCCTTTATGCTCTTTTTATAAATACATAATTTATGGCTTTTTTCCAAGTCCTATGGAAATTTACCTGTTCTTTAAAAGTTCGTAAAGAAAATTACTGGAAAGCTGAAGTCACAAGACCATAGAATCAAGGAATCATCATAGCACAAACCAGGTTGGAAGAAATCTCAAAATATTATCTGGTCAAACCTTTCATGGGAGTGGAAGCCCAGATGAGATTATTCAGCACCCTGTTCAATCATATCTTGGAAACCTCCAGTGATAGGGACTCTGTACTCTTTTACCAAATGATTGTTTTTATTATAGAAAATAAGATTTTTGTGTAGGGATTTAACTGCTCCTATGACAAATTTCACCTGTTGTCCTTGGTTATCTCCATGTGCCTCCAGGGGAAGAGGGAGTCTCCTCTTTGTAGCTGCTCTTTCAGAATTGGAATGCTGTAAGTAGGTCTATCCTGAGGATTCTCTTCAGGAAGAAAAGACCTGACACTTTTAGTTATTCCTTACTGAGCATGTTCTCCAAATGTTCGGTAGTCTTTGAGGTCCTCCTTTGGACCCCCTTTAGTCTGGCCTTGTCTTTCATCGGTTAGATGCCTAACTGTCCAACAATGAAATTTCTAGTCAATTTGAATACATTGAATTTATCTAACTAATCCCTATAATCTGCTCTGTTAGTATATTTTTTGGTTTTATTTTCTCCTGCAACTGAAAATAATTGTCATAGCTGAGTTCAGGTACCTTTAAAATAAAGAATAATGGGAAAAATTAGTTCATATATTTGGTATTAACTATCAATAGCTTTCCTTCTCCACTGAGTGGCACATGAGCCCACTTCTAGCTTTCCCTTCTGCAACTAATTGGCTTCTGGTTACTCTTGCGTCTTTGTGCCTCATTTGATTTTTTTCTCTCAAGCATGTAGTAAACATTTGCAATGATATTTTTAATCTCTGTGAGTGAGTTGTATACTGAACTCATCTTTTGTTTGAATGCTCTTTTATTATACTTTCAAAATATATTCCAAATTAGTTTTCTTAGACTGATACATTATAAAAATTTTCAAATAAATGCATTGTTTATTGAAGTATATAACTGGACTTTTAAAAATTGTTATTTTGATACAGTTCTATCTGTATTAAATTCCATGAAAAGTGCTCATTTTATTGTCACCATGATCCAAGTAACCCTTCACTCTGAAATTCTCATGTTTGTCCTCTCAACTGGGTCATCTACTTTGTACAAAACAGTACCTAGTTGTCCTAACCACAGTGAAGATTGAAAGTCTTTTAAAAGTGCATTTCCAGAGCTTGCTGGACAATCCAGTCTCTTCTCAATACATACTTAGGTAAACTTTTTTCTCTCTTCATCACCATCTGCCTCCAATGACTTCTGCCTTCAAGTTTAGAACTCACAAAGCTGGACATTGTACAACAGTTTGGCTGACTGCCTGTTTAGGGAGGTTTGATATATGACATACTAGATATTTGGAATAAGATGTATGTTATCTTTCCATCAAAGTTGTCAGAACTCATCTCTGAGATGCATAGATCTGTAATATACAGGGCATGCCAAGTAAAGATTGAAATGCCTAGACAGTCACACAGGAAAACTGAAAAGTTTTGTATTTTGGGAAAGCTTATCTTTGGGGTTTACTCCAGTATAATCACTTTCATAAGTGCTAATGACACTGACAATTTTGTAAATGTTTTAAAAATGAAAGGTCTTTCTGCTTTAAATTTTGTATGTTTTACCTATGTCAGCTGGTCTAACAAAGGATATTAATTTTTTTTTATATTACCTGCCATGAGAAAGTGGTTTAAATTATTGAAAATATTATCATTATTAGTCATTAGTCATTAATCATTAATCATTAATTAGGAGATATGTATGGATGAAAAACATGTATCCATTTCATGTCAACACCATTTTGATTAGCTCATACTTCTGCAATGGACATTTTTCTGGATCAGCAATGAACACAGTCATAGTACCAGCAAATCCTAAGAAGTGGAAAGGTGAAAGAATGTGAGAGGACAATCACTTAACTGTAGCATTATCCTAAAAGATTATAAGACTTCAGGCTATTACCCACTATAGCTGCTAGGACTCCACAGATATTATCTGTCATAGCATGTTAACCAACAAGAACAATAATGTGTTCCATATAATATGTTCCTTAAGGTCTGAATGAAATTGTGAACAGCAAGTTCATTCCAGGGAGTAGAAAAAAACTGCCAGCAAAGCTGGGACAAATAAATTTCCTATGGAGAGAAAAGCTAGTTTCTCCGTGCTGGCTAATCTATGTGCCAGACAAACAGTTTACAAAAATAGGTTCAGTTTTTTTCTTGCTTCTGAACTTCCTGGCTTAGAGATGGGTACTGGGTTCCTGGTGTACTATCCTGTGTCTAAGTGTTCCCAAACCAAATGGCTATTCTGGCAGTAGGGTGTGACCTCACTTGACAGCATTTGCCAAGCATTTTTATCTGTTTTCATGCATCCTGTGTGTTGGCAGAAGGAACTGTTAAAGCAGCTAAAACTAAAGCAGACCCAGGGTTTCTTTTTACATAGCTGAAGGAGACAAATCAATTATATTAGGAAACTGAACTTAGCACAGAGATTGCAGCTTAATTCCCCTTCTGCAGGAAGAGAAATAGGTAACTTATGGAAGCGCTTCCATTCCTACCATTCCTTCCCACAAATGGCCAACAAAAAGCCTCACTTCTCGGAGAGGTGAGAGATCCAAATTCCCATCTCTAGAACAGTTTAATTCATACACCAAAATGTAGCTGCGGAAATAACTGGACTTCTTGGTATATCAGTTTGAGGTCTGCTCTGCTGTTGTGTGCTCCTTGGTCCTTTTTTTTTTTTTTTTTCTTTTTCCTTGGTGAAAAAAGATGTGTCTGCTTTGTTCCATTGCAAAAACACATTGCAATACTTCAGAATTGTTTATGAAATAGGATTCTTAGGTCAACTGGATAGATTCCTCAAGTTGATTGTTGTGTTTGATCTTGCCTCTCTCATCATATTTTGGAAAGGTTTATTTTCTTCATTATTTTCTTAGGATGAAAATAATAGGAAAATTAAACAAAGAAAATAAAGAAAAGGGCATGGATTTTTCTCTGGCAAATTGTTCTGGCACTAATTTTTTTCAAGAAGTCTTGACAAGAGGCATTCTTTACTACAGCAACCAGTGCCAAGTCCTATCTATTCTCAGGTCTGTGGCTGCAATAATATGCTGATGCTGATCACAGAATATTCTGAGTTGGAAGGGATCCACAAGGATCATTGAGTCCAACTCTTAAGTGACTGGCCTGTACAGGGATCAAACCCACAACCTTGGCATTATTAGCACCATGCTCTAACCAAGAGGTAAGCCTTGGCAAACTGACAAATAAAAATTAAAGTAGTAGCAGAGCAAATTCCCCTCTTAAACACTCGTCACTTCCAGCTGGCAAAGAGTTGTAGTCCTAATGAGAGAACAGGATTTAAATGTAATGAAGCTCCCTGGTTTCAGTTGTTTACTTTAAAAAGGTCTCATTCTGCAGAGTGCTTGTTTTCAGTTCCAAGTTTTAACAAGAACTGCATGTGTCACTGTAAGGCCAGTTTTATTATTTAAAAAGATAAACTTTATAGGGAAAGATTTTCTCAGTTCCTAAGTGATGTCTCTTCATAAACCTTTATAATAAGATAGATACCAATAGGGAAGAAGGGAAGTAAGTATGTTTCAAAACCACCATTTTCTGTCTTCAAAGGAAAATAAGTATTTACTTCTGTGGAAATTTTAATATTTTTGGCACTAATAGAAGCTATCATATAATTAAGAAATGAAATCTAATAAATTTATTTAAAATTATTTGTTTTGATCAGAGCAGCTAAACTGAAACACATTTTTTCTGCCTTAATATGTAAATGAACTAAAATTTCAAAATCAAAAAAGATCACTTTCTTTTTTCCCCTCATTTTCTCCTGCCTTTACCAACTAATCTTTTGTAAACTTTAAGTTTTCACTGACAGCATACAGAAAAACAAACACAAACAGTGTTGTGATCAGCAGCATAAAGTCTGTCTGGAAGCTGGACATTGTGGGGTATGCCAGAGATGAATACTTGCCAATACTGCTCAATATCACTATTAATGACACTGATGATATGACCAAACACATCCTCAAAAAGTTTGCAGATAAGACAAAACAGAGGAGTAATTTATGCATTTCGAGTTTAGGCTTGTGCTGCCATTCAGAGGGACCTAGAAGGGCTGGAACAGTGAGCCAACAAGAACCTCCTGAAATTGGGAATAATAGTCCCATGCAGCTTAGTAGAGAATAGCCTTGGGGTACTGGTGGGCAAGAAGGTCACGATTAACCAGCAAGGGAGGCCAGCAGACTTCTGCGCTGCATCAGGCAGAACATTGCCAGCAGGTTGACTAAGATGATGCTTTAAAAACAGACTTCTTTAATTGTTTCTGTTATGAGGCAATAAATAATAAGAAAGATGTTTCTCAGAAAAATAAAAAAAAAGGTTCATTCCAGCTTATCTAACACTATAAGTAAATATATAGCATATGTGTTTGTAGAGCTGGCCCTTTCTGATACTCCTGTAGAGCCATGTCCTCTGGCTGCTCAGACATCAGCAGATGGATTCAAAGAGGCTGCAGAGAGCTGTGCAGAAACTCTTACTGTGTCTATGTATTTGAAACAGAGACTGCAAATGGATGGAGGTTTCTTGAGTGATAATTGAGGGAAAAAATTACTATGGCTATGTTTAGATATTGCTTGATATTTATTTTTCTTGCAGAGCCTGTGGATGTATGTGAATAATTATCACATTCTTTTTGTTTTTTCCCATTTTCCAAAACATTTCTAGGTCTTTTTTTTCTAAATCTTCTCAAGTGCAAGTAAGACCAAAGCAAATTAAGTGCAACCTGAATTATATTTTATTTTTATGAATAAAAGTCTTGACTGTCAGACTTCTATCTTATGCTCTAGAGTGCAACTCTCACTGCTGTCATTAGCAGCTAGTTGCATGTGTACCAAATAGGTAGAAGAAAACTTGTTATTGTCTGTGTTTATTACATAGTGGAAAAGAGAGAAGAAGGAAAGATTAACAATAAAATTACTTTCATTTCCCGAATGTGTCTATGATAGACTTTTATATCAGTCTTATCCCTTTGAGGTATATACATACAAAAGTGAAAGACAAAATGGTTTTGTTTTTTCTTTTTTTAATTTAAGTGTTACAAAGGCTTACTAATTAAAATGGCAATTGTCTGTCAGTAAAATAAGTTAGTTACAGAAACTTGTTTGTGTAGACTGATGAGCAAGCTAAAAAAAGTCACTTTCCAGAAACTAGCTACTGCCAACATTCTCTTGGTAGGTTGAAAGTGACTGAGGATGGAAAGTTTACCAAAAAAGCTGGTGTCTGAATTTCTTTGGTCAGAATCCAAAACATATCATACTTAATTCCTAAGCCAAGGAACTAAAAAAAAACAAAAAAAAAAACAAAAAACCCCCTACCTTTTAAAATATGCCCACAGATTTAACTTAAGGATTTTAATTATGCATAATAATAGATTAGCACCTCCTGAAATCTTTAAAAATGCACTATCTCCTACTAAAATCATTAGAATTAGGTATTATGCTAATAGGCGATATATAAGATTGTAACAAGGAATGAAACTCAGGTATTTATCAGCCTTGCTATCTAAATATCCTGCTATTTAAATATCTTACCAATACATCAGAAGGGGATTTGTTTCCTTACATTTTCAATAATTGTTTTCTCAAATTAACATACATATCCTTTGGTTCTGAATCAAGATTCAGTTGATTAGGAGCTCATGTACACATTATAAAGCAAATAAATATTTTATTGATTTAGTTGATTTTATTTATGCATTGGATGAAATTACAATTAATTAAAGCAAATAGATACTGAAAATCTTCAGTATCTTAGCTCCTGGAGCGAACCCAGTGGACAGAGATAGAGATTGTTGAGGCACTGGAGCATCTCTCTTACAAGGACAGGCTGAGGGAGCTGGACCTGTTCAGTCTTGAGAAGAGTTGAGTAAGAGGGGATCTCATCCATGTCTGCCAGTATCTGAAGGGAGGGTGTCAGAGGATGGATCCAGGCTCTTCTGGGTGGCACCAAGCAACAAAGCAGGAGGCCAAAACTGATGCAGAGGAAGTTCCACTTGAATGTGAAGAAGAACTTTACTGTGCAGGTGGCTGAGCACTGGAACAGATTCCCAGAGGGGGTGTGGAGTCTCCCTCACTGGAGATCGTCAAGAACTGTCTGTATGTAATCACGTGCAGGGAATTTGGATGAAATAACCCACTGTGGTCCCTTCCAACCTTACCTATTTTGTCATTCTGTGATCTGAGTGCAATTGTATATTGCTAGAATTAACCACACATGTGAAATCAAGTTTAATATTCATACCCAGTTTACTCAATTTACTCAGCCACATAGGTAACAGATTTCAATAGCCAGATTACTGAATATCCTTTGTTGAACAAAAATCTACTTATTTTAACTGAGTGATGAATTGTCTTTTTGCTCATGCCAGAAATGCTGTGAAATACACAGTAAGTTAACAGATTTAACAAGCCAATATTTTCCTGCTGTTTTTCCTGGAAACACAAACTTACCTTTAACAATAGCTAATTAGCATTAAAAATCATAGCTATTATTATATCTATAAAGTTTATGAATGAGATTTCAGAATTCTATGTCAACACAAAAGTTCAGTTTCTGAGTCAATGCTTCCCTACTTGTTCCGATTATGTGCAGTCCCCAGGAGGAAGTTTTTATTGGAAAAAAGAAAAAAAGCCTTGGGGATTTCATTTAATCTGTCTTGGGAACATGAGATTTTGCTGAAGTATTTTAATTCCAAATTAATTCCTAATAGAAAATTGAGTTGAAAATATATTAAGATATTTTTCAAGGCCATATACATTTTATGTTCCATAGTTGCAGGCAAGAGATGAAGCAGACAAACTTGTCATGCACCATAAACACTGTTGAGAAATTATTCTTATGGCTAATTGCATGTTGATCATGTGATCTAGTTTGGAAGAAGAATATAAAACTTGTGTGCCTTTTCATGGGCTCCTGGGAGATGTTATTACATTACCTTTTTTGGTAAATTTATTCTCTTCTTCCATTGCATATTTCTTCCAGGACTTTTGGTCTTCTTTCCTAAGGTATGCTTTGCTGCTTCAAGGACACTAGAACTGTCAATGTGCATTCTAGACTGTTCCTCTAGTATTTCGTGTTTCTTGAAATTTTTGGTTTAGGTTTAAAATCTGTGACAGTTTCTGGGAATCAATATCAAAGTGTGACTATGGAGATTAAAAATAATGGAATACTTCTGGATATAATATTTACTGAACAACAAGATTTATGCAAAACTTGACAGCCTGAGTGACAACTTTCATTCTACAGAAAACAGAGAAAAAAATATTTTAAAAATCAGCAAAGCTTGAAATGGTTAGTCCTATAGGAAGCAAAGTTAATTCAGTTTTTAACTTTCTTTCTTTAAAATTGAAATGTGGAACTCCTTTTCAAAAAAAGGAAAGTACTTACAGCATTATGAATTTATTCTAATTGTTCTATAGTGTGCATGCATGTCTACATGAATTCAGATGATAGTGTTTTAAGTGTATTTAGAGCATTTATAGTGAAACTTCTATTGAATCTTTAATACCCGTCCATCTAAAAGAATCTTTGTGCAAAGTTCCAACACACTATTAAGATGGGGCTATGTCAGTGAGACCAGCATAGTATACAGAAGATTTAAATTATCTAGTAGATAAATGAACACAGGTTTTACTATCATTCTTGTACATACTAAATGGGAAGAGTTCTTTGTACAATACTAAAACAAAACTGACCAAGGCAAACAGATGACTAATCTCTTACATAGCATAAAAGTTGTAGGATGAAGTATGTATTCATTTTTATCTGTACATAAAATTATGGTTGTTCTATTTTCAGGGCTGGGGTCCCCTTCCTGCAGAAGAAACAAAGAATAAGCTCCACTTTACCATGTGGAGACCTGCCCTGTATATGTAGGAGAAGGGATTACAGGCAACCTCGGGTCTAATAAGTCACAGCTGTATTAACTACCAAAAGCAGCCTTGCCCTTAATAGTCACAGCTATATCCAATAAGGATGAGTGTAATAAAAGGGTGGCTTAGCTGTTCAGGGGAGGAAAGATCTAGAGAAAAGATGGGTCGAATGGGGAGACTCCAGACAGGAGAGAGAATTGCTGCTGTGAGGTCAGTCTGAGCCTCCTGTTGGAACCTGCAGTCAGAGTCTGCAAGGGAAGCCTACAGTGGGAGTCTGCTGTAGTCAGTCAGTTAGTTCTTGGGGTCAGGATGGCCAAGTTGTGAGAAAGAATAAACCAGGACCCTTTTCATGTTGCTGAACAAGAGTCTGTGTCTCTTCCCGTTACTGTCTCTTATGTGAGCCCTGCTGCAACATGTATGTGGTGTGTCTGTTTTGTAGCGGCATAACACAATCCACCAAAATTTTGTATAAAGTTTAGTTCACTGAAAGGTAAATATTTTAAGCACCTATATTCTTGGCCTGTCCTTTGAAATATATAGCAGGTCTAGGCATCATAGAAAATGAATTTGTAAAAAATTGCAACAGCTGTATCTTTTTAATCATCCTATTTACAACTGAATGAGGGTCAGAGTGACAAAGAATGATGGCAATAGTAACTTACTTTTATGTCCCAAACTGAGCTGTTAGAAATGTTCAGAGAAGGGAAGGGTAAAGTACTATGGTGACACCTTGCTCCTTCTTATAGCCCAGAATTTTTGGGGTTCCTTGTACTCTAGGTCTGCAAACACTTCAATCCTACTTTATAGAATCCCCATGCTCTTTCAGGCCTTCAATGTCCTTAAGACTCTTGGACCCTTAACATCTCAGTCCTTTAATCACTTACTCCAGGTCTTGTCATCTTCTCTGCTCCTTTCATACCATCAGCTGTTAGTCTCCCATTATCTGCTTTCAAACTTTGACATATCTATTTACCTACCTAAATCTGAGATGTGTTCCCTCCAAATTGTTTTATATAACAGGGATAAAATATTAAAATAAAACAAAACTCTTAACAGATCGCAATCATTGAAATAAAAATTTCTAATTGGGTAAGCCTCTGGGCTAGAAGAATGTTTCTACTGAGTTTCTACAGAGACACATGAATTAGTGACCCCCTTAATTTGCTACATACTCTAAGAGCCATCACTTAGAGCATGTTGAGAGTAACAGGAGAGCTCCTCTAAAACAAGATTTTTCAGGAAACCACTTCTACCCATTCAGATTTCCTTTTGGAGTGATCAAGTAAATTAGTTGGCCATAATTTTAGCAAAAATTGGTGCTTTAATAATTTTACAGAACATTTTAAGTTATCTGTTCAAATTGCCTCTTTTCAACTCCCAGTACATCTTTTTGCAGATATACTTTGCAGAGCAAAAGATAGTGCTTAGAATAGTTGCCAAGCAATTTTAGCTATACGTGGAAAAAACCCCACATTATAAAAATTACAATAATCTAATTGTGACATCACACAATCACTATGAAAACCTTTCCCAAAATATATCACCAACGAGATTTTCAGAAGCACTTCACAATTTTAATCAGGCTATCTGAAGAAAAAAAGAACTACAGAATGAGACTAGAAAGGAAAGCTGGGAGGAGAGAGGCCCAGGAATTCAAACATGAGCTTATCCATCAAAGAAAATACACAAGAACTGTATCCTAAAGCTGTAAAACATGCTTTGTACCAGGGGATTAAGGGTGACCTTAAAATCAGTTACTACAACAGAGTTATGGGTCTGGTAACGAACAGTGAGAATGACATCTTAAGCCAATATAGTGCTTTTCAAAGTGATGACATAAATTCACCTAAACACTGTGGGGGAAAAATGCCATGCACAGTAAAGAGAGGTTTCAAAAGAACTTGTAAGCTGTACAAATCCTTTTATGAAATTCAGTTCTGCTAAAAAAGCAGAAACAGATGCTGACACGTAAGTCTTTCATAACACTTAGATGCAGACTTCTAGAGCAATTGCTGTTTCTTGTATTGGCTGGCAGATACAGATCATTGCAGAAA
Organism: Cettia cetti; assembly: GCA_013401135.1. Lineage (NCBI taxonomy): Eukaryota > Metazoa > Chordata > Aves > Passeriformes > Sylviidae > Cettia > Cettia cetti. The sequence goes on along the minus strand of VZUI01057172.1, from coordinate 15,897 downwards.
TATTATATATAGACAAACTGGTGGCCAATCCACTGAAACCTTAAAGTCTTTGACTCACAGGTTATTTCAGTAGGGGGTAGAGGAAACTGGGAATGTGCAGGGGGACTTTGCAGAGGACTTGTGTGTGAGTTGATGCAGTCCTGTGGCCAGAACAACCACAAAACCATGGCTGAAATGCAGAGTAAATTTATTTCATTGCCTTGCTAACTGGAGGATCCTGAAGCAACCCCCAGGCAGAGAGACACAAATGGGAACTTTGGCAGCATTGGGCTCAGTCAGAGCAAGGCTGATTGCACCAATTTAGCAAGGGCCTGAGCATGCGGTGTTTCCCACCATAATGTGATCTCCTCTGTGCTTTTTGTGATCTCTGAGCTTTGGTCATGACAGGAAGTTCAAGCATGTCTATGAGAGTGCTTCCACGTCTCTGTAATCACCTGTGTTATCTCTACACAGAGATTTTACATCTAAAAACAAAGAGAGGATTAACAGCCGTAGGCATAATATAGTGACGTTTCCCTCACAATTATTTTCCAGACCTCAGCAATCCCACCTGCAAGGACACTTAAGTGAATCTATCATCCTCCTGGCCGTTCTTCCACTTTTAACACTTTCCTTCCAGCAACTTGTTCTCCTGCTTACTTAGAAATGCCTGTTCATAAATCCATGCATTATTTAATCTTCTAAGAAATATGCATTTTTCCTTGTATTTTCAGTTTATGAATCGAACAGTATTATTTCACTACTGTTGTATCCTCTCAGATTATTTTAGTTTCCAAGGGAGACAGACTTGTTAATAAATCAGGTGGGGGAGAAACAGATTTTCTTCTCTGCTGACTAAAAATCTAATCTAAAATCTATTTTGCATGGAATATTGGATCACTGAATTTAGATCTGGCCTTTTTTGTTGTTGCTTTTTATCCACTCTCATCTACTAATTTTTCATTTGCCTTCTTTTAAAAAATATCTGCCTTGTTCACTTAGACATCAAACTGTTTAGCGATATTGTTAGGCATATAGTCTTATTCTGCATCTGTATAGGGCCTAAAAAAAACAAATTGAGAACTCTAACAACTGTTGCAAGAGACAATTTTAAAAAGTTACTTTGTCTGGCTGAAGAGTTCAGGTGATAGTGACACAAATATGACACAAATAAGTCAGAAGTTCAGAAGGATGGTTGAGTGACATAAACCAGCAGCTCTTATCACAGTACATGATTCTGTTGTACTATATCTACATGGTAGCCTGAATCTGTGTAAGTGTGTAAAATATCAGAGACTGTTGTATTATTTGCTAATTTTCACTACAGCATTATTTAGATGTTCCAACTACAGAAGCTCTATTATACTAGGAATAAAACAAACAAGCAAGAATGCAATGTTACTGTTCAGAGCAGTGTATAGTTGTCTAAGATAAGATGAACAAAAGGTGAAAAATCTAGTGCATAGAGAAAAACCTAAACAAGAAAATTTACACATCAGGATAATGTGAAAGCCAGGAGTAAAGCCCTATCCACCAGAACTTTCTCCAACTCATTTGCTATTTTTGTTTACAGGTCAAGTACTATTGATATTAAGTATGCTATTATAAACTCCTATTATCCTCAAACCAGTAACAATAACAATGGAATTTCTTTTTGTAAAGTTCCAGCAAAACAGAAATAATTCTTAAGTTACTCTGATATGAAAACTGCATTTCTTTTACTTTACAAAATTCCACTCAATAGAAAAATTATTGCAGCAAGAAACATGAACTTGGCTAATTTTGTGAATATTCTAAAAACAATAGTACTCAAATTCAAAAGATTAATGCAGATATTTTCAAGTCATCATGAGAAACACTTAATGTAGCCAATTTCCCACAAATATGCAGTAAGATCTTTAATCATGATTTCTAGTTTGAGGAGCAATTAAGGATTTCAGAGTTTATCACTGGAAAATTTTGAACTCTACCGACTTTCTTCTCACTGTTGAGTGGTCATTAAGTGAGGAAATACTGTTGTAGAAAATACTGACCACTTCTTTTGAAAAACCCTTTTCTCCTTTCTATTTTATATTCTAGAAAAAAACAGGTTGAATGGGATCTCTGAAAATCATCTAATTAACACCTCTGCTCACATAAGGGCCAAATCAGAAGAGGTTGTACATAGCCTTGGGCAGTCAGTTTTGAGTATCTCCAAAAAAGGGGATTCCACAGTCTAACTGGACAACCTGCTATGGGCTCTGACAAACCTCACAGTGAAAATTTTTCCCTAACTGAATATCTATTTTGGTAGCTTTTGTTTTGGGCTTTGTCCTTTCATAGTATGCATCCATGAAGGGACCGATTACAGTGGGCCCAGAAGAGGGCCATGAAAATGATCAGAGAAACACCTATTCTGTAAGAGAAGGCTCAGAAAATTGAGAGGGACTTAGTTTAAATCTGTTGCTCCTTGTCTTATCACAACAGGCCCTGGTAGACGTCTTACTCTGTATTTCTCTAAGAGGTTTTAGTTGGATATAAGGAAGAAATCTTTTATGATAAGACTGATGAGACTCAGGAACAGGTTGCCCAGAGAAGTTATGCATGCCTCTTAATCACTGGAGGTGTTCAAAGTAGATCTGGATTAGGCTTTAAGCAACATAATCCAGGGAATTTGTACCTCCCCACAGCAGGGGGCAATAGACTAAGTGATATTTAAGCGTTCACTGTACCCAAACCATAACTCTTTTGTATGTCCAGTACAGCCAGCATAGATAGCTGTCTGCAGTAATATTCCACCTTAGCTGCCTTCTTAAGGTTAAGAACAAAGCCTGTTTTCTCCAGTCTTTTTGAATATTTTGAGTTTTGAATATTTTGAATATTTTGAGTTTAGCACTGCCCTTTCTTGTGGCTTACCTATTTCTCTGATATCCCTTTAAGAAGAAATGATTAGAACTTTTTAGGCATGCTCTGAGGCACTTCATTATCATTTGAAGCACCATTTGAACAGTATAATAGTTTCTATAATTTTCATCATGTATTATCTATATTATTTTTATTTAGTGTTTGAAAATTTTTAAGTGTTTCTACCTTATATCATTTTGTTCTGGTGAGTATTTTAAAATACCTGATTTTTAAATTGAGCCTTTTCATTTTGTCAGTCCCTATAGTCTATTTTATTTTATCAATATTGAATCTGAAGAATATTTTTTTCTATTTTCTTGCTCAGTTACTATTTCACTGTATTTTCTAGTATTGTTTATTCCCACTTTGAGGCATATTTACTTTTTTCTTTCAGTTAGTTTTTCTCTGCCAGTTTCCTCCTTTCTGCCATTCTGAAGAGAAAAGGAAGTTCTGTATAACCAAAAATGCAATTATTCTAGATTTTTTCATAGCATGAGAGAGCAGAATCTGTCCTCCTTTACCATAATAATCAGAGTTGTATACTAATTATCATCTGATCTTAAAGCTTGTTTTCAGGCTGATTCATCTTGACTTTTTAATTAGTAACATCTGATCCAATTGTACTTCCCATTACAAATTCAACTAATATAATCATTTGAAAATACCAGTAATAGCTGAAAATGTTGCACATGAGACATTTCAAAATTTGCAACCTTCCTAGTATTTGATTTATGTCATTTTATAGTCCTTGAATTTTAACTTGAATGTATTACATTTACTTATAATTTTTTAGATTAAGCCCAATGGAACATTATATCCTTTTATACTTTGAATAATGCATCGTCTTTATATGCAAATTTTAGAGACACTAACTGGTATTTCAAGGATTGTTTAGAGATTGATAATTTTAACACTGCAATATGATTGTCCCTAAAAATATTTATGGGGATAATGTGACAACTGTTGATGTTGTATATTTTATAAATCAACCCAGTGGCTATCCCTGACAGCATAACATTTAATTTTGACTTTTATTGACTTGGTGTCTGAGACAGATTTAAGCTGCTTATGTTTCTATCACAGAAATTCTAGAAATTAAACTACTTACTCTAAAGGTGATTAGTAATTTTAGTTTTTTTTCAGGTCTAACAGTAGAAAAGTAGAATTTTCTACTATAGGAATGAAGTCTGCAAATACTTCTGTTCATTGAGACATTTGATGATAAACATGAATACACTTCAAAAGAATTTTCAAAGAAAATTCTTCAATTTTTGTCATTGCATTTTCTTGGCTGCATTTCAGTCTCTGCTCATGTTTTTGCATTCATCATCCTTACTGTGAATTTGCCCGTCCCTGTAGACTTCTTTATTATATTAGACTTTCATTACACCTGTTATTTTAAAATATATTTTCACAAAGACATCACATGTCAAGCTTAGCAAGTCTAGCCTTTTTCTTCTATCACGTGTAAAATGAATTCACAAGGAAACACAGAACTTCCTGTACAATAAACTTGCTCCTACCACCCAGACGGAATCTGAAAAAACGAGGAGACCTTTTCAATCAATTCAAACAGAAAAAAAACAATTAACCCCTAGTACTTGTTTGTCCTGTAACTACCTTTTGTTAATCAGAAATATTTCTGTTGAGACATTTTTTGTTATTATTTCTGCAGAGATTTGATAAAAAGAAATATGTATAGTTAAAACCGGACAAATACTTACAAGGATTGTCAATCACAGTTTGTAGTGAGTGATTCATGTATTTCCAATAATTTTTTCATAGGAAAAAATATCATAGGAAAAATGAAGTGCTTGATGGTATACAAGTAGAAACTAATTGTGGAATAACTAAAGCAGTTATTTATACACATAAAAGTGAATTTGAATTTGGAAGAAGAGCTGTCTTTAAGTCTACTGCAGACAGAGTTGTAAATGAAAATCTTCCCATACTTCTCTCATTCTTGTGTCCATCAAAAGCATGACTGAATGAATTGCCTGAGTGGATATTAACCACTTGGTTAAGATAAGAAAGAAAATATGGGAAACAGGACACCACTTGTTGCAGATCTGAGGGCAATAACCTGTTAACATCAACAGGCAGCAACTGCTCACTCTGCATTTTTAGTGAAAAGATGTGTTCAAGTTGGCCTAGATGCATGTTTAAGGCTTTAGAAGGTGAAGTCATGGACAAAACAAAGGATAATTAGTTGCTGGTGCCATAGTTAGCAAGGGTGACATGGCTAATGAATCTCAAACAGGGAGAAGGACCTCACCTTGGCAGCTTTTGGCAGTGACAAAAACAGAAGGCAGCAACAGAATTCTCTCATTTGTCTTTGTGGGTTGAGATAGTATTGTCTAGTAAATCTAACTGGAACTGAATGTTTCTCAAGTGCACTTTACAAACTGACCATCATGAACATTGACGACATCACAGAAAAGAAAATGCAGACAAAAAATTTAAACTTGGTAAATCACTTTTTCCAGGCTTTCTTGCAGTGAAACATCATGTTGCAGCAATTGACTAGAAATCCACTTCTTGCACAGACCACTTGCAGTGGTTAAGGAAACCAAGAGAATTTGAACATGTGTGCTCTTGCCCCTTGCTCCTAGTGTAGAGATTGATGTACTGCAAGTCTTATATTATACCAAAATAGAAAGTGTGAGAGTGAGAAAAATCTACAGAGAGAAATCATTACTAGAAAGTAAAAAAAAAAAAAAAAATTGAACTTCAGCATAAGGGGAGTGGAATGTGTGCATAACTGGATATAACTTGACAGAAATCTTGCTCAAGTTTCTCACCACAAATACATGAGGAAAATTTTTCTTGTGAAACAGTGACCATTTCTACTTCAGACTAATTACATAACAAACCTTTGCTGGAATACTGATTATCTCCCATTCCTCACACACTGTAACTGCCCCTTTATCTGTAAAAGAACTTGGTTTTTTTTTCCCAAATTCAGTTACTCTTACCAAATATACCAACATATAACGATATGTTGGTATATTTGGTAAGAGTAACTGATGTTACTATATCTTTTTAAGGCTTATAAAATGATACATATAGGAATGTGTGAATATAATCATAGCTAGAAAGTACTCGTTCTGAAAAAAAATGAGAGGAATAAAGTAGGATATATTTCATAAGCCTATTTATGATTGAATTTCCACTTTTTCTTTGCTTTGTCATTAATACTATTGTCATTGTCACAGAAACAGAAAACATGCACTTAGAGTAGCAAAAGCCATATCATAAGCTGTATTATATATTGCCTTCTGTTCTTCATTAATTAGAGAAATTGTTGTTAGGATTGTATACTCCTGTCAAGTTGTAAAAACAAAACCTTGGGTATTGACAGTGATATGTATTTCTTTCAGTTTACTTCTGGCTTGGTGAAAGAAGAACTGTTTGGGGAATATTTCTCATTCAATATTCAGAAACCACCTTCTCGAAACACCAATATTGTACCTACCTGTGAAAAGCAAAGTGAAAATTGTAATCTGTGATGACTGTAATTGCTTACAGCAAATGCATCCTCAGAAGTGGCAAGGCAACTTGAAACCTTCAGTGTAAGTGCTGCCTTACTCGATTACTGACCTACTTTGGAGTTGAAGAAGACAGAAAGACCTCCTTTCTCCAGTCCCTGCAATGAAGCATAAGCAGGGTTGGAGAATGTTACATACATGAAATCAATAATCATTCTATAAAAGAAAACCTCCAAAGGAAATTTAATGTGGCATCTACCACCCAGCTTTAACTTGGAAGTTACAGTATTGTATTGTATTTGTGTTGGTTATTAGCACTTGACTAAACACAGAATTTAAATACTAATTTAAAGTGGGAGTGGGGAGGGTTAAGGTAACTGTAAAAACCTGGATATTTTGTAGAAAAGGCACTGAAAAAGTGACAATTATTCTGAGTAGTATAGTATAAAAGGGTCACCTTTTATTTCATCTTGTAGTTTATGCCTTTGTAATTTCAGGAAAAATGTCTGTTTGTAGAGGTGCCACTAATAAAGAATAATTTTCTTCTATTTTGTAACAACCTCTAAAAGAGTACAGCCAAATTCTATTCACTAACTGCTGGGAATAGGGTGAGTTCTTTGATTTTTAAGAATATATTGAACAAAACCATAAAACCTTTTGAACAAGGAGGACTTCGGATAATCCAGTATCTTTTTGTGCAGATTGGTAAATCTATATATTAAAAAAAGTCAGACTATTTTTTGGTCCTTTTATTTTGAAAGAATATTTCAAAATGCCACTGGTTATAAATCTCTTTTCCTTATTTTCTGCCTAAAGATACCCTTGCTGGTTGGCATGCATTTTTGTCCGTGCAACACAGTCCTTATTACCTGCCTAGTAATCACAAACCTGGGATGAAATTCACATGTTTATTAAAGATTAATTACACAGGAAGGAGACTGGTCAGGTGACCCAAGTGACTTTATTAGCTTAGCACTAATAATTCAGTGATTTCTGTAGAAATAGCAGAATATTTTTAAATATAAGGTATAAATCCCATTTTCTCACCAATCTTCTTGACTTATGGTGTCACTGAACAGAGTTCAGCAGATCTGTCTCTTACCAAATGAATGTTTTCAAAGTAATTTTATTTAGGGACTGCTTCATTGAACTTTTTTTTTCCCCAGAGGATGAGAATACAGTTTTGTTTTTCTGCTTTTTTATTTGGAGTTACTTTGAACAAATATTTACTAGTCTAGACGCTGCTGAAGATAATAGATCCAGTAGTTCTATCAAGGCTATCATTTCAAAGCCCTGTGAAATTATCTTAATCAAAGTTCAATCAAATTTCATTAGACTCTGGCACTCTTGTTCCTGTATCAAGGGCAGGGATACAGATATACTTGGAAAAAGTCTGATCAAGAAGTCGAACTTTAAATACATCAGTATGCCTCACATGATTTCATGAAATTTGACATGCTGAAAAGAATCTTTCTTAAAAAATGGGATAGTCATGGTCTCTTATTATTAATTGAATATTTGATTTCTTTCACAAATATACATACACTATGTATTTTCTTAACTCTCTACCTATTTCTCTTCTTAGTCCAACATTCACAGAAGAGTCAGAGAAACAAAATATGATACATGTAATAAAACTGTTGAAAATTTTTGGTACATAAATTAAGGATATTAGTTCTTTCAAAAGGACTAAGTGAACAACTCCCAGCAAAATCTGTCCATCAATCTTTCTATTTCCTTGGGAATTGGTTTCAGCTCCTGAAGTTAGCTTGTAGGTCTGATCAGTTTTAACTCTATTCTCTTAAAAATATTTTCTGTATGTGCACAAAACAGATATAGGAAATTATCTATCAGCCCTGGAGTTTTCCTTCGTGCTTGGAAACTTTTCATCTTTATGGAAGATGGGTGAGGGAGATAATTCTCAGTGATTCTGACCTATTTGATCTGAACTAACTCCTCTAAACCAGGAAAATTAGTGAAAGCTACATCAAGAAGATTGGAAGAATTCAAGCTTTAAATCTGAATTTGAGTTTCCTTCTCACAAAAATCTGTGGACAGAAGTGAGGGCATATGCACACAAATCTTTATGAAATATATATGATGGATAGTATTGTACAAGATTGTTCATTTGTAAATACAGATTTTGAACCTTAAATATAAAATCACAGAGATGAAGGAAGGAATTGAAGAAACTGGCAATGCACTCAGATATGTGTTGTCTGACTCCATAATTCACAGTTCTGATAGACTAATAGATTACAAATAAAGCATTAGAATATGGTATAAAGCTAAAGAAGACACTGAATTTCAGGTTTGATTCTGGTTTAGCTTATGCTATTACATATTTCTTTTTTCCATTAATTGTGATAACTTTATCACAACCAGGTTATGCTGATTTAAGTGGGATCTATGTCTGCATAGGAAAATGAGATGCACTTTGGTATTCAGTCTAAAATCTTTCCCCAACTGTTTTAATTGCATTTTATCATTTCTGTCCAGATGTTAATTAGTAACAATTTTTTTGGTATGGCATTACAGTAATTTATGGCAAATATTTTCATGTCACATTCATGAGGCAATTTTTTTCAATTAAAAAAATGCTTAGATTATATTGAAAATGAAAAATATTTGTGGCTTTGTGACAATATCCACAATAGTCAAATGTTTCATCCTGTGGCAGAGTATGTGTAAGTAACCTTACTGACCCTTCAAAAAGAAAGACTTATTTGATGTCTTTAGAACATGTAACTAGATTTTTTCCCTGATGAGACAGTACATAGAACTTTCCTGTGAAAATTCAACAGAGATGGGACAAGAAGTATTACTCTCCAGTTCATATTTCATGTCTAAAAGTTAATCTCTGACATGGCTACTTCTTGCCGTTTTTTGGGTTTTTTTAACTCTTTATTTTTTAAAATGGTAATATTGAAGCTAGAAGGTTTTTTATCAATTGAACTATAATGAAATACATATTTACAGTGGTTTATTTATAGTATCGAAATTATTAAGCCTCTTTTATTCTCTGTAAAATATTTAAAGAAAAAGAACCTGATCTCCATTTCTACTCTTTCTTTGATTTGTACTGCTATGGAGTTAGAGAGTTTGATAGCATGTTGTGGGGAAAAAGCTGATCCAACAATTACCACACCAAATAAGAAAATTTGCAGCTAGGTGATTCTTTGGCACAAACTTCTGCTGTAACCTAGTAAAAACTTTCTCAAACCTCTGAATAGAAAAGGATTCAAGTCCTTGTTCTTCTGACCTTCCTCTTCAATAATGTTCAAATACAAATCTGTATCTTGCCAAAAATTCAATGACTGAAGCAAAAATAGAATTCTTGCTTGATGACTTCTCATTTTTCATATTTATCAGCAATTCATATGCCTCCCATTTTCCTGTTTATTCAACATTTCCATTGAAGTCAACACTGATAGAACTGACCTATACATTATTATTATGGACTATTTATCAGCACTTCATATGCCTCCCATTTTCCTGTTTATTAAACATTTCCATTAAAGTCAACACAGATAGATCTGATGTACATATTATTATTATGGACTACTCTGACTGTTTAAAGTCTGTATTTATTGAAAGTTCTAGATTTTAAAAAATGGCTAACTGTGCAAGGAATAACATTAATATCCCTGCTTTAACACAAGAAGGCAATCTATAATACTTCTATCTTCAAAGGATACCAGCTGGTTTATAATAGATGTTTCATGGGTTTTATGTCATCCTGCCCAATGTGCTTCTCATCACTCCATCATCATAATTAGCTTTTCAATTAGCAGGTTTGTGTTTGTACAAGATTAGCAGCAGCTGAATCAAATCCACTTTGCTCATGACAGCAACCTTTGCAGTGACTACTGTTATTAAATAACAAAATATAAACAACAGAGAAATAAGCCTTCGAAAACAAAATTTCTGCTTTCTCCACTCCCGCTCAAGTTCAAGGTGATTTTGTTCATGCTAAATCTATGTATGTTGAACAAAAATGACCTTGGAAAATTCTCATGCATTCCTAACAAATTAATTTATGGTAATTAAAATTAGCACACAAATGAAATTTTTTTAAAAAAATTTAAAATGCAATATAAAATAGCCTGACTAAAAGTAAATAAATTATATCATTTAGAGATTTCTATCATTATTAATAATACAGGCATTGTATCCTAAATGAAAACCTATGCCAAATAGTACTAAAAAAAAATTAAAAATATAAATAATAAACTTATTGATAAAAGTAATTTTAATTAAACTTTACTTAGTTATCTACTCAATAGAAGAAGACATCTTGTATGAGTCTTAGATGTTGCTACCTAACAAATATAAATGAGATTGATGCCTTAAGTTGCAGCTTTCATATTTTAGATTCTGTGCTGCATAGGGATGTAGTTTTGAGCCTCATATTAAGGGCTAGTGGGCTCTCCTCACAGTATAGGTAGACAAAACAAATCCTTTTGCTGAGGACCAAGGATAACCATCAGGCCCAAAAGCATCAACAACAGAGGACCAGAGGGAGGAACAAGAAAGACGGGACCATGCAACCTGAAGCTGTAATTGGACAATTAAACCCCAATATGCAAATGGACCAAAAATTATTAAAAAAGTAACATCTTGCGACCGAGTAGTCATTTTCTGTTGGCTCTTGGTTCACCCTGGGTGCAGCCTTGCTCAGGCTTTTGTCTTGTCCAAGATGGATTCTGGAGACTTTTCAATAAATACCTACTTTATTCTCTAGCTCTGTTCCAGGTCGGCCTTCTAAGGCATCAAGATAATACAGGCTTCTGGTAATGAAGATCTTACTGTTTTTCCTTGCTAACCATATTGGGAGTTCTGAAATTATTTGAAATAGCTGACTCATGACCTTTGGTTGGTAAATTCTAAAAATAAGGAAATAGTCCATACAGAATCATAGAATCATAAAATATGATGAGTTGGAAGGGACCCTTCAGGATCGAGTCTAATTGCTGGCCCTGCACAGGATGCCCCAAGAATCACATCAGGTGCCAGAGACCATTGCCCAAACACTTCTTGAACTCAGACAGTCTTGATGCTGTTACCACTTCCCTGGGGACCCTGTTCTAGTGCCCAGCCCACCCACTGGGCTAAAAATATTTTCCTGATATCCAGCCTAAACCTTCCCTGATTCAGCATCGTGCCATTTCTTCAAGTCCTGTCACTGGTCACAGGAGTGAAGAGATCAGTACCTGCCCCTCCTTGTGAGGTTGTTGAAGATTGCAATGAGGTCTTTTCTCAGTCTCCTCCTCTCCAGGCTGAACAGACAAGTGACATAAGCTGTTGCTCATATGGCTTCCCCTCCTTCACCATCCTTGTTGTCCTCCTTTGGATGCTCTCTAACAGCTTAATGTCTTCCATATTGTGGCACCCAAACTGCACACAGGACTCGAGGTGAGGCTGCCCCAGTGCAGAGCAGGGCAGGACAATCCCCTCCCTTGCCTGGCTGGTGATGCTGGGCCTGATGTCCCCCAGGAAAATGCTGACCCTCCTGGCTGCCAGGGCACTGCTGGCCCATGTTCAACTTGCCATTGAACAGGATCTCCTGGTCCTTTTCTATTCCACTGCCTTCCAGCCTTTCATTCCCCGGGCTATACACACAACCAGGGTTGCTTCATTCCAGGTGCAGAATCCAGTGTATCTCCACCCTCTGTATCTTTTATTTCCCAACTATTGTCTAGTACACAAAAGTCAAAACAATTTTTGAATATCTTTTAATGTTTATTCAAGTTACTTTGAATATTGAATGAAAGTTGATTTATAACACCATGCATGAAGAGTGAAGCTGTCATAACTGTGTATGTGAGTATTGTACTGTTCATAAAAACTATTAGGGAAAATGAAACTATTCAAGTGAGTTTTAGCACCACTTATCTCTGTGTGACTACCTAGAAATTATTGCTTCTTATTATTTCACTGGAATTTTAAGTTCCTTTAAAAACTGAAACTGAAAACACATCTTGTCTACAATGTGTGTGTAGATTGCTAATATTGTATAACCAGTACTGAAAGTGCATACTACCAGTTACTACTAGATATGTATATCAATAGTTAGATCTTGTCTGTGAGTGATCTTGGACATCTTTGCAAGAAAAATGGTTTGTATCTCTGGATCCAGGACCTCAGTGTTATATTCATTTGGAATCTGCAGTGTAATATAGAGATTCTAGGGTTAAAGAAAAATCTATCAACTTAGAATTTTAAAAAGAAAGTCCTATTTGGTTGTGCTACTCTCTTCATTTTACACCGATTGCACTGATATATCCAGAGTAATTCTTATACCAAGTTAATTTGTTTACAGTTATTTTAAGTATATTTAACTTAACACATATAACTTTGCTTATTCTAATCTCATTGAGTTAACACTCTTAATGAGTGTGTAGAGCTGGTGCTGGAGATTGAAGCTTTGAGGGAAAATTTATGAACTCACATTTGCCTGAAAAAATTTGGAGAAGGGGAAATATGAGATAATGGCTATCAGAGACTTTGCATACAATCCGTCTGCACCTCAGCAAAGTAGCCTCTATTTTCCTTTTTTCCTACTGATTCTTTGTATTTTCTATTCTGCCCAAATCAGTCCTGAAAATGTTATTAGCTATATGTGTTTCTCTTGGCAAAAAACCAGCTTCCATTCTGATGTAGCAAAAAAGCAGATCACTGTAGTTACATTAAAAGAGTTATCTTTCTTTTTTATGAATATAGTATTCTGCACTGCAAATAGCTGTAAGCTATTGTCTGCGACACATTTTGCTTATATGTGTCTTGGGTAAAGAACTGTATTTCTTAAACTGAAAAAATATTGAATAGAGAGTATAAATGTTTTCAGGCTAGAAATCCAACACTCTTCTTAACTCATTTTATCCACATTCTTTTAGGTTTTTTCCATTTCCTTCTACACTTTGTCAAGTTCCTGAAAAAAATCCCTCATTTGATTATTTCACTCTTTGCAAGGAGAAGGCTTTCTTAAGCATTGGAAGGATGGGTTAATCAGAATGGTTTAGCACAGTATTTTTTAGCACAGTATTTTGAAACATATTTCTCAATTAAAGTTCCAAGATCATTTTAATACAAAAAATGAATAAAATTAGAAAACAGTAGATTGCAATTTAGTTAACTTATGTTCTTTTTAATGATTTTTTTTTTTTTTTTTTTTTTTTTTGGGAAAAGATCAATTTACAGCATGGAGATAATTAGAATTCTTTATATATTGCATTTGTTAAGACTCAAATCTTAGGTGGTGTTTTGGTGACTTGGTTAATTTTGTACAACTCAACCTTTTAATTTCAAAAGGCATAATGTAACTAACAGAGTAAGAATACATTTAAATATGGTCTATATGCTTCTATCTTCTCATTTTGCTCATAGAGAAGTCACTATTTTGCACGTATTCCTGCCCCATTAACATGTGAATAATGCTCCCTTTTTTATTGTACAAAAAAATCTCATGGGATTATATTCTCTGTTAGTTGTCATCCTAATTTTATTAAATCAAAAATATTTTTTGAACAATAAAAAATTTCACATTGCTTATTTTAAAATCTGTTTGTTAACTGGCTTTAAACAGCTTGAATTTTGTTTGATTAAAATATCTGAAGCTGCATACTCTCATGCTGCTAAGTGAAAATTTTTTTTTGTTACAAATCGTTGAGAAGCATTCACCGTTCATCTTCTAAATCTCTGGGGTTGCTGTGAATTCTGTGCTTGAGAACTTAAAGATCCTCTTGGAGATTTCTATCATTCCTCTTGCAAAATATTGCAAGGAGTTACAGTCCCACAGCAATGGTCTCTGACACTCATGTCAGGGACAATTCAGTGGAAGTTTCAAACATGTTGACATAAATTTGTTTTCCATTTCTGCAACCATAAAATAATGTTGGTCTCAAATTCTCACCACAGTCACTTGCTTAGTTCTGAACTGTTCTAGTACTTCAAGAAATTTGGGGTTGCACACTCTTCAGATCGCTGCAGATAACATCAACAAGCTGACCACGTTTTGTGAATTTTACACCTAGTCAGCAGAAGCTACTCTGTCTGGGCCACACTGAGAAAATGCAGCAAATTTAGAGGACATGGACACATCCTTCATATTTCTCCATGCATCATGAGGAAACAAATGGTTATGATGCTTAAGGAACATTTCAGGCACTCTTTCACAACCTGGATCTTTGAAGCAAGAAATAGAGTGTTATCACTTACAGGGTTCTTAGTCATAGGATAAAAAATTAATTACTAAGGTAATTCCTAATGGATTTACCTTGAATTAAAATATCTCCATTAGTCACTGCTAATATCCTAAATACTCATTGACAATCAGTGCACTGTTTATATACAGCCTACAAACACTGGACAAAACCCAGAGAAATGAAGAAGTAATTCCTAGTGTCTACAATTTATTTAGATTAAGAGTGAAAAATAAATCTACTTATTGTTCTCAGCCATTTGATTTCAGATTGCATCACAGTGCAGGCTTGGAGCTCACAAATTAGATTCCTCTAGCTGAAACTAAACAAGATACTGCATCCCAGGAGAATACCTAATGCATTCCTGTCATTAATAAACATTCATATTTCAGAACCAGACAACAGCTCTGAAAAGCATATGTTGAATATTGGTTCCTTAACATCATCTGTTTTGGTTTATAGATCTTTTACTCAAGGGTCAAACTAAATTCTAATATAGACATATCCTAAAGTTTTTGTTTTCTTCCCCCTCTCTTTCCTTTGTCCAGTCCTTTGACATCTCTGTCCATCATTTCACATTTTAGATAAAGGAACAGTCTCTGAGTTACATAACAGAGTATGCATGGATACAGCTTATTAGTTATTTCTGAGCCCACTTATGTCTAAGAAATTGTATGTGCTATTCAGCTGTTGGATGCAGCTCAGACCTCTAAGCTAGTCCAACCACCCTTGTATTCCTGTGGTCATTTAACCAGGGTTTACATAAGACTTTGACTAACCAAACATCATCAATATTCCTCCCAGCTTCTTGGATAACAAACATATTGAAACTATTTTGAGAAGAGGTAGCAGTGGTAGAAAGGAGAACCTGTACTTTTTCTAGCTATAAATTTATGTCACTATTATCGTCTCTACAACTTTTGCCCTGTTTGAGGAAATGTAGAAAAAAGGAAGGGACAATCTGCTCTGCAGGAATTAGATGGGAAGCTGTCTCACACAGCAAGCAACAATAATAGTAGTCCAGCTGCTTGTTTGGCTTTGCAACAATTTCTTATTCTTTTTGTAGTTTTTGGCTCTTTTTGCATTTCTGTTTTTTTTTCTATAGAGCGTTTTTTGTTTGGTTGTTTTCAATTTATTGTGGTTTTGTTGTTGTTGTTCGCACATAGGCTTTTTTTTTCCTGATGAAAAATGAAAGTTAATTTCAAACCTTAACTTCTTTATGAAATAAAGTTCTTGCTTTTGAGGAAGTCTAGTCATAGATACTACAGGGCATAATAATAATAATAATAATAATAATAATAATAATAATAATAATAATAATAATAATAATAATAATAATAATAATA
>VZUI01057170.1:0-37081 GCA_013401135.1 Cettia cetti | reverse complement strand
TCCTATCCTATCCTATCCTATCCTATCCTATCCTATCCTATCCTATCCTATCCTATCCTATCCTATCCTATCCTATCCATCCTTCAAAAGTTGAGCTGCTTTAATCTCTGCCAAACCTGAAGTTTAATCATGTAAGTACCTGTGCCAGCTCCTCAGTGTTGAGGCAAGCACTGCAATGGTGCTGCAGCAGGATTTTTTCCTTGGATAATGGCACTAGCACGATACACTTTCTTCTGGGGATAGAAATTTGCCCTCATAAAGACATTTCAAAGACAAAGGGTAGAACATGGGCTGGTTAAAAGGGATGGTTTGTAATTCGTGGCTTTGCTTTGCCTTACTACAGGCATGGCTCCAGTTGTGACTTGCAGCTACATAAGGAAGACAACACCATTTGACTTCATAACTACCTGGGGTCTCAGTTTCCTGATATTAATTAGTTGTGCCACAGTCTTAAAATTAAGTCTATTTCATTACTGATTATAATTAGGGCATAAAACTGTACATTCAGAATGAATCATTGTGATGTGCTCCACTGTAAATAGCTACTAAGGCAGGACTTCCAATCAGCTTTGTGCACTTAATAGACTGTGATGGATTTGAGAGAGTTGCTGCTCCCTAATATCGAGGGGAAAAGAATCAGACAAGTCATGAAAAGTGTCCCAACAGTAGGCAAGCTAAAGTTTCTATGAAATGTAAACACCAAGTATTTGCAGTAGACATGTCAGTGTTAAATATCTTGTCAGATTTTATCACAAAGTTACGAAGCCCCGAAAAACATGCAACCGGAAATATAACATAGCAGGAATATTTTTACAGGTGCTTTTTCATTTTTGTAATGTATGACTGACTTTGAGTATTATTGCTCAGCCTAGGGAATGTTAAGATAAGGCCTGAAAAATGAAGACTTCATGAATTTAAACATGTCCTCAAGATTTCATTTCCCTTTTTCCCTGTTTTGAAAGGTGTGCTCTAAATTTGAAAGCAGTTTAGATGGAAATACCATCACAGGCTGAATATATGTGCACCATTTTCCTTCATTAGCACTAACCAGATCTAGGGGAGGGCCAGGGGACTTGATGTTATGATGCTGGAAAAGGAGTCTGGTTCAGGGCTGTGCTACTACAATCAGAGTTGTCTAGCTTTTTGCTTTCTCTGGGGCATTAGAAGAGGCCATGTCGCACAGCATATTGAAAAGTGCCCTGTAATTAGTTGTCTATGGTAAACAGCACAGAGTAGCAGCAGTTCATTTCTGCTGAATTGGGCCTGAATACTGAGAAATGTTTGCTGGTTAAGGTCATGTCCTCTACACATTCCCACAGAGCAGAACAGAACCCTGGTCCTGACCAAGGCTCCTAAATGCCCCTGGAAATACTAATCTGTGTTGTTTCATCTCAGGAGCACTTCAAAACACCGCACATGAGTGCAGCTGTTTAACAGAGATGGTTTGCCAGGTTTGCTCAGGGAATTTGGAATTGCTGCATTTTTGTGGGAAAAAAAAATTGTCCTCCTCCATTTTAGGACTGGATTGATACCACCTGTAATGGCAGATCCCAGGTTTTGTACCACTCTCTCATAACTGAACCACTTTCTATGGATCATGGTCCAGAGTCTGACAAAATGAATGTATTCAAAGGCAGTTATTTATATTCAGCCTTAGCCCCTGAGAAGTGTTCCTGAAAAATGTGGTGGTCAGTGGTTCAACAGATAGGGAAGAAGTTTGTCCTACAAGAACTGATGTAATATGGGCAGAAATGTATGACAGGCTTTAGAAATACTTTCGGAAAAATGCACAAGGACAGAACTGGAGGAAAAAAGGGAATGAAGGAAATAATCACTGGATAACAGAAATAACAATATAAAATTTGGCAAATCTGAGCTACTTCACAAGCTTATGAAAAGAAAGAAAGAGAAAATTGCCCAGGAATTTTAGAGTACAAAATTTTGTATTCTTGCTGTATAGTCAAGATTGATTTTTAGTTCCACAGTTATAGCAGTTGTCTAGTTATAAAAAATGCATGAACTGCATTGTCAGCTCTAGAAATGTAGGCACCTAGGTCAAGACAGCAAATATTTCACCTGCATAGCATTCTCTACCAAATCTATTAACTTGCCTGTAGTTACAACTCAGCATCAAGAGACTTCTGCTGTTATCCAGTAAACATTCACTCTCAGGTACTAACAAATAGGAGCCAAAGAAAAGGATAGATTTAATCCTTTAGCTGTAAATAGTAATGACAATAATAATCTGTTACCATTGTGTCATGTACATTTAACTTGCAGAGTTCTTAGCTAATACTCTATTTCACTGGATACTTTAAAATGTAAATTCTGCAAAAAGAGAACCTCAAAGGAGTACTACAGATAGTGTTAAAAATAATTCTTGCACAAACTGTTTTCTGTCTTGATATTTTTGGTACATAGAATTACTTTAAAAAAAGGTTTAAAATTTTGCTTCTTTAAAAAAGGTACCACTCTACCAAAATCTCTTTCTGTTAGAGTACACCAGTAAGATGATAATGAAAATGTTGAACATAGTCGTGCATTGAAAGAGATAAAACCAGTGAATCCAGTGATCTTCTTGGAATATCTCTGGATTTTTATCCACAATAGGCTTCATACATCCAATTAAGAATTGCTTGAATTTAAAGAATTGTCAAATCTGGGAAGAGCTGCTCTCTGTTTGACAAAAACTTAAATATTTAGGCTGAAATGTGAACTATTTAGGCTGAAATATGAAATACCATGCCTTGAAAGATTATTTTTAGAGATAAAGGAACTTATCTTCATATTTGGTTTCAACTCATAAACAGAGTGGTATTTTAACTAGAGATATCATAATTTCTGGCAATTCCTAGGAATTCTTGAGCAACTAAATTGCAGGCATGTTTCTGTCAGCTATGAGGGATGACTGCAGGCTCTAAAGTGAGGAATAGCTACAAGGGCTGTTCACAAAAGCACTGAAGTATGCACTTAATTTTTAGCATGTAACTGGTCTCAAATACATGTGCTTCCAGTTAAGCCCATGCATAGATGCTCCACTGAATTACTACTAAGATAGTATCAAAGGGGAGATGGCAAAGAAGAGACAGCTCTGAATCAATGCTCTGGTAAAACAGGTTGATGGCCAAGTGCTTTTTAACCCCTGCAAGTATCAGGAGGTTGTTCTGGAATCTGGAGAATCCACGAGTGATGTTAATAGGGCATAGCATAATTTTAGTTTGGTTTTAGAGGGTGCTCAGGGGTCTGGCTGTTAGTGGCTGGCCAGCCATCTGACACTTCTGGCCAGCTCTTACCAGCGTATGTGTTTTTATTCATACTCTGCAGCTGGTCATAAAGCTGACCCACACAAATGTATGGTCTGTGATATTTATTTTATGAGAACATAGATACTAGAGCCAAACCAGACTACACCTAATAAGCCCCATTCTAATTTCCTTTACAATATTATCTGTGAGCAGATTGATGGCAAGTGTTCTTTCATTATGACAAATAGACGTGCTTTCAACTGAATGCTGATATGATAATTTGATAAATATGAACATCAACAATTAAATTAAATTCTTATGCTAGGTTTTTAGAGGGTGAAGAATACATGAGAAATAAGAGTAGAGGCTAGAAAACATGCTTTTTGGATCAGAGCCAAAAGAATCTTGCACATTTATCACAAAGCTGATGTTTAGATTCAGCAACATGTCTCCAGTGACTACCCTTAAAGCCTTAGATCACTGTAAAATACACTGAGACCTAATCTAACTAAAATCTCACTGTGCAATCTTCAGGCATTTTCTCCAAATGGAACATTATTTCCTCAGGGTAGTTTTGGGATACAGTTCCTCAGGAGGAAACACAATATTATGCATGTCTAAAGCTGAGATGCATGAAAAGAGAGCGCAGGGAAGGTGCAGCTACAACCTAATACCTGTCTAGCACAATGTGAGTTCCTGTGCTTGCATGTCATAGCAACAAAGGCAGCACGATGCATTTTTCTGTTCTGCCCACTGTCAGTGCTCATTGGAGCTGGCAGAAGGCCATGGATCTTTACAAGTTTCAGGCCTTTGCTGTTCACAAACTGGCAGGTAGTGTCGAGCAGATGGTAGGAGATGTATGCCCATAAAATAAACAGACCCATGTCTGGGTTTCATTGCTGAGTCATCCAATCTAAGAGCTGAAATTTTAAACACAGTGTTTCACAGTCCTCATTTTAGGAGGGTGGTTCTCTTTTTTTTTTTAACCCTATTGGGGAAATTTAAAAAAATATTGCTGCTTGTGTAATTTTTCTAAGAGGACAAAAAAGCATATTTGGCTATGGATTTGATACTGATTATAAATAATGTATTGAGCAGTACACTGGAGACATTCAGCCTATCAGTCACCAGGCCTCATAAGGTAACTGTGATCTGGGAAAGAGTGTTAGGTCCCAGAAGTCAAAATTATGCCTTAGGAAAATTCCTATGACTCAGACTGGAGAGAAAAAGAATAAATACCTATGAATTAACTCAACTCCTTAATTACACATTTAGGTAAGAGAAGAGAGAAAGAAAAAGTATATATGAAAACAGAGTTAACATGATTTTATTTGATATTTGCTAAATATCCAGAAGAATTTCATGAGTGAGAAGATGGAATGAGTTCAAGAAAAATAACCTGCTGGAAGATTGAAGAGCAGCTTGCCTCTAAACCTCCTGAACTAACAGATATTCTTGTCTCAGGTTATTCCAGTGGAAAGCTGAGAAGAGATTTGTGTCATGATAAGGTTGTATTAATCCAGAGAAACATTTGTTCACATGTTATTTTTTCTGCTCTGTTGGAAAATTAACAAAGCTTTATTACAAGTTGACACCAACTGTTTCCCATTTTAAAACAAAAGCAGAGTTCTGCTGCAGATGAATGCTGCAGACAAAATCAATATTTCTGTATGGTTTAGCTTATTACTGAGAAGGCAAATATACATCAATGAAATATAAAAAATATCCTGCAAACCATTTAAGTGTTAGAACCCATCAGTATCCACTGTTAAACCAACTGGGCTCAATTAGGTGACCTCAGTAAGTTACACCATGTAAACTGGTGATGAATTTGTCATATGAACTATGAAAGAAACCTCCAATTCCCACCGTAATTTCTTGAGCATTCTCTCATGTGGAGATGTGGAGGGACTGCAAAGGAAATGTCTACCCTTCTCCAAGCCCCAAAGCTGAGCAGGGAGCCTATCAGCTCCTGCTCCCTTTGCCAGGGGAGTGAACCTGGCCTGGTGTGATGGGACAGCCTGTGCATTGGGTGAGTGCTGATCAACAGCTGGGGTAGGGCAGAAGCTGAAATCTGGCCTATATCCAAATATGACTTGGGCAGCTGACCCATAACTCACAAGTTCATAAAATTAGCAGCACTTCCCAAGTTATGATGTTGAGGAGGAAGAAGAAAACACAAAATCCTCAAGGCCAGGTACTAAGCAAGCAAAAAATTAAGAGCATGTACTGGAAGGAACATCTGGAGGTCGTTTAGTTCATCCTCCTCCTCAAAGCAGCAACATTATTAGGTTTGGATGTATCCTGAGGTGGACTTTCCACAACCTCTTTGGGTTCCAGTTCTTAGTCATATTTATGGTAACACTTATTTCCATGCGTCTATTTAGAATTTCCCTTGCTGCAACTTGTCTCTTACTGATAGCCCTTTTGCTGTGCACTTCCAAGACATACCTGGGTCTATCTTCTCTCTAATTAGCCATTGGTTAATCAAAGGAAACTATTAACTTCTTCCTTTGGCTTCTGTTCTCCTGGCTAAACAAACCTCTGCCCCTTCTCAGTACTTCCACCCCATCTCTGGGGTCCTCCCCTGGACTTGCTCCAGCGCACCAAAGTCCCGCAGCTCATGGAGATCCCAACCCGGATGCAGCACTCCAGGTGCAGCCCAGAGGCACCAGGGAGAGGTGAGCACTCCCCATGACCTGTTAGCAGTGCTCTTGCTAATGCAGCTCAGCAGGAGTGCTCCTCTCCTCGGCATGGGCTCACTGCTGACCCACATCAGCGACTGCTGGAACATAACTCAGGAGTGAACACATCCCGTGAGCATCTCGGTTCTGAGATGTTCTCAGGGAGGTGAGTGAGCACTTGGAAACTGTCCTCCCATAAATGGGGTTATGAAAAAACAGCAAGGAGACTGTGATCTACAATGTGATCTACAGTGTAAGCAACACAATCAGTCAATGGTGCTAGAAAATTTAAATATACTAAAAAATAACAGTGAAAGTATTTTTAAATATACTAAAAAATAGCAGTGAAAGTATTTTTATATTCATATTTAACAGATGTCCCCCATTTCTTAGGTTTACCTATTTTCAGATACATGTAGGACATAGAAAAAAAAGAATTTTGAAATTTTAATTTAAAAATTATTATGCTAGGTTCCTTTATTTTCCTTTCTTTTAAAGAGAAAACAAGCTGAAGCAAACATTATCCTGAGTACCACATCCTTGGAGATTTTGGAACTAGCAGGTCTCAGGATCGCACCTCATTTTAATACAGGAAATTTTTTTTTCTTTTTTGGCTTCCTTGTGTTCTCCTGTTCAAGTAAACCACATATTGACTAGAGCAAATTTAAATTAAGAGCAAGATTTTAATGGTGTATTAATTCCCCAAATGCTTATTCTTAGTTTCAGACATTTAGCAGCAGCTTCCCACAGACCAGCAATTTCACTATTTTAGAATCTGTCAGCAATTACTCATTCTGTGAAAGTAATTTTAATTTAACTGATGTTAACTACAACTGATTAGAGTAAACATAGGAAGTATTACAAGCCACCATAATTTAAATGAAGACTTTATTTCTATATATGCACATATGTAATTGAAATAAAATATACAAACCTCAAAAGATAAAACAAAGATAATTCATGCACAGCAATATTTTCTGTTTTCTAAGAGGTGCAAAATGACTAGAGCAAATCTGCTGCAGGAACCTCATTTTAAGCTATGATGGCTCAGAAGTGCACATTGGAACACATTTTGACTAAAGTACATTTATTTGACCTACTAATTTTTTTTTAAGAGCTTCTCTACATGGAAAAAAAAATCCTGCAGACATTTATTCCACATTGCAATGCCTCACTGAAGTTCATATTAGTCCAGTGTTGGTCTTTAAGCTCACACCTTACCTATTCTATGCTGGCTTTCCTGTGAGCACTACAGGTAGTCTGTCCTTGAGAGAGAAACTGGCCTTGCTTCCCAGGGCTGGCATGAGGGGAGCAGGAGGAAGAGGTCTGGGGTCTGTGCCCCACAGGCTGAATGAGCCCAGAGGATGCTCCACCCCTCATGATGCTCTGCCTAACAGAAGTTTTCCATAGGCACATTTAACTTCAACATCCCTGCAGGAAGCTTTCGGGATGTTGGAATTGTCAGGGACAAACTTGATCTGTATTTATAAAGAAAATAATGTGTACACACCAATGGCTGTGTCTGTCTTAAAGAGGTCAGTTCAGCCTGTCCTTCATCCAGCTGTGAGGGACAGCTGCTGGGCTCTGTGCAGCCAGCATATCTTCAGCATTGAAAAGACCTCGATGGGAGTTTGTGGGTGGGAGACCCACTATCAAACACTATTGCTCTCATAGCCTCCTTGCTGGCTGAAGCCCTTCCTTCACCCTTTGATCAAACTGGATTCACCAATATGGGATGGTTTACTGCCCTGGGCTGAGAACAGAGCTGTGAGCAGGGTTTCCTACTGCTTCAGGTGTGGTATCAGGTCAGAACACTTAACCTTTTCTATTCATACGTGGAAAAGCAATTATTCCAAACCTGGATTTTGGCATATGAGGTAATAAATATAATGAATACTTGCAAAGAAAATATTTTGTTACTTTAAAATGAAACGTCTTAGCATCTAACAGTCTAAATTACTTCATTGATCTCCTTTATGTTTTATAAAGCATTCAGATTTTCAAATTTAATCTCTGTTTACAATGGCAGTGCTTGAACTCCCGAAAACTTTGCCCTTGGGTGAGACTGCGATCCTGTGTACATCCCTCCAAGAGTGGCTGAATTTAAGGAGCATGTGTGAGGTGAGGGCTGTGATAGAGGACCCGACCAAGCATGTGACAGCCAAAACATGAATCCAGTCCAAGTCGTGATTAACCAAGAATTACTGTAGCCCTGCAGTGCCCAGGAGGCGACGGGGAAAGCAGGGCCGGAGCGTTTCTCCAGGCGAGCTCTCCGCTGCGCCCTGCCCCGGCGAGGCAGCGCGGGTGGCAGCGGCACAGAGAGGGCTTTGTGCCCTGGTCCCTACAGCCCACCGAGACCTCAGCGCCAGCCCCACGGCTGCTGCAGCGCCCTGAGCAAACATCTGCGGGAAAGCGCAAGCGCCTGCCTGGGAGGAATCACCTCACACTTGTGCGAGGAGGTGTGTGGGGATGGGGACGCACTACAAGGACGGCGAGGCAGGCACAAGCCGCTGCCTGGGGCCCCCAGCATGTGCCCCGGTGTGGCTGGAGATGGTGTCAATGAGAAGGCACACAGCTCGCTTACACGTCTCCCCAGAACATCCATCTTCATGTGTTACCATAGGTGTAGCATTAATTCAGGATGGATTGAGGAGAATTTGGAGTCAGAATCACTTCTCCTAATTTAGCTCTCTTCCTGTGCGTGCACTGCAGAGATGCAGGTGTAAGCATAGTAGTCAGGGGTGCAGTATTTCTGGTTTTATGAGCAGACCTTTGTATCATAGTCAGGCATGATATTGAAATCATTAAGGCTGCTAGAAGAAAAAGTAATGCTTGGGTATGGGTAGCACGGCCTGAATCCTCAGAGTGACCAGAAATAGGGAGTGTTTCTGGGCAAGGGGACCTTTCTATTTAAAGTGTTTCAATAAAGAATAAAGGATGATGATTAGTAAGTGTGCTGTTCTGTTGCTCATCCCAGCAAACGAAATCACATGTAGCCTTAGGACTAACCAGCTTGCTTTGGTAATTCCTAACTAGCCCAGTGAATACAAGCTGTCACTGCTCAAAAAGATTCTCTCCCTTATTATCACTGAACTATCTTGCATATTTATCAATACACATGACCAAAGAAAAAGTAGTCATTTCATGTTATGTTTGATCACAGAGTTTTATGATCAGCTCTGTACTAAGCAGACAAAAGACCAGGTCTTCAACACTTAAATTGGACCACTGCTTAGAGGAATTTGTCTGCTTTTAATTTGCTCTGAAGATATTAACAACAGTGATCTTTTATTTACCTTCCAAAAGCCATATTCTTCAAATTCTTTTGACCTATAATGTAAAATGCATATTTCCCTGTGACACCCAGAAAACTGCAGTAACTTCTGTCTTACCTGTCCTGGTTGTTCACAGGCTGTCTGGTATCTTGCTTGTTGGCATAATTCTTTTACTCTCTCATACTTTGGTAGTTGATTAGACTGCTGAGTGTTTTTGTTGGGTTCCTCCTTCTTGCGTAGAAATTTGCTTATTAAAAAAATAAAGGGGAATGTTTTAGATACATTGTTCTAAGCCTAAAGATGGATGTAACTTGAACAATGAAGCAACTTGAAGGTTTAATGTCTTCTCATGTGGAAAAAAAAATCTCTACATTTCTGTTACTGACTTTCGTTGTAGGTCACACACTGAAAAAAAGGCTCAGATGGCTGGCTGAAAATTGCCAGAAGATAAATAAGTGCAGCTAAAATATGTCTAACAGGTACAGTTCAGTACCATTCATACATAAATGTAAGTTCTTTCACAAAGCAAAACTCTTTGAAGCAATACTTTCCTGGCTAGAAAACACAGCTGAAGACACAACAGGACTTTCATACTCAGCACAAGCTTGGCTGTATCTTACATATTACGATGTGTCTTTTATGCACTGCTTTGCAATACATCAGACAAGGTTTTCAAAATCTGTGAAGTCATTAAGCGCCAAAACGGAAATTGCTGTAAAATTTTTACCCAGAGAAAATTTTCACAGCAACAACTGGCAAGGTAACAGGGTATAAGGAGTTAACAGCAAAGAGAGGAGCATTTATAGTCATGAAGCTCAATTACACATAAGTGTTAGCTGAACAAAAATGAAGAATGCTTCTAATATGTGATGGAAAATACAAAATCAGATAATAAGAGGATTCTACATAGCTGGATTTGAAACAGAGATTTGGGAAGAAAATGATTTGGATAATGACAAAACTGGGCACAAGCACAATGTTAGGGAAAGAGGCTAGGAGAATCACCAGGAAAGCATGCTTTCAAATTTCTTCAGAGAAAGGGGTATGGGAGCACAGTAGATTGCAAAGGCAGTGGTGGGAAACTAGGAAAAAGTTGTGCCTGTCAGTTTGCTTGCAAAATTTACTGCTTCTCTGACCATAAAAAGGAAGAGGAGGAAGCAGAAAGAAAAGCATGAACAAGAGAGTGTTCACAGCAGGCAGGCTCTCCCAAAACTCTCTCACCCCTAATAATTACCCTCTTTCCACTAGAAACGTGTCACGCCAAATTTTGGTCTTCTTGTTTGTTCGAAACCTGAAAGTAAAATAATAACACTTACTGCTGGCACTGAAGTATACACTGTAAATGTTAACAAATTATTTTTGAAAAAAAAAACCAACTCTCCACTTATATATACAATTTTATAGATCTACTAAAGAGGCTCTTGAAATGGGAAAGCTGTGGTCGTTGCTATGACACAGCTCATTTTCACAGAATCTGTTTTACCACTCAGTTGTTGATTTACTAAGGTGTTTTCTTCTGAACTGGCTAAAAAAGGATCTTGGGACCCACCTGTTTCCTGGTCTCTCCAAGTCCAGAAGCTTTAGGACAGATTTGCCATCCATATCTGGAGGTGTGTCAAGGCCTGCTATATCCAGAATTGTTGGAGCAAGATCAATATTCAGAACTATCTGAGGCACTCTGCAAATCAACAGGAAAGGTCATAGTTGCCATGTGTTCAATGTTTAAGTCTCCACATTCTCT
The DNA here is from genome assembly GCA_013401135.1 of Cettia cetti. NCBI lineage: Eukaryota > Metazoa > Chordata > Aves > Passeriformes > Sylviidae > Cettia > Cettia cetti. Next base: position 26,136 of record VZUI01057170.1, on the reverse strand, counting down.
TGGAAATAGAATGATAATTAATGCTTATCAGGACTTTGAAGATGTACAGCTCTACAGAAGTGCTAAGTTTAGAAAACCCCCTTTGAAGTCTATAACTCAGAATGATAGGCCACTACTGCAGACTGACATCACAAAGAAAAAGTTAAGCCCAATAAAACAAGGAGGTGCAGAGCAACACTGCTCTTATCTCATTGGCAATGAGGGCATGATGCTAAATGGCAGAGTAAGCAGTAAAGAGGTTCATGTAGTTTTAAAAAGCAAAACCCAAGTCTAACCCTACAGGACTGTGCATTACACAGTTTTTTCATCTGCATTATAACTTATGCATAATATGCAAAGTGAAAAAACTGCCTCTTTATGAGACTCATTGCTCTGCAATAATAGGGCATCCCTTATGAAATGAAACCAGACAGAGTGATAATTGCATGCTCTCAGAAACATTTTACATTAGGCTCAACAGCTGTGCTAGAGACATAAGGGAACATACACTGATCCTGGCTCCACACTTGGACCACGAATAAAGAAAGGAACTCGAATATCAAAGTCGTATGGCATTGACTTCCCCTTGACCAGTCCGAACTGCCCAATATGGTATCCGTGGTCAGCAGTGTAAATAATGTAGGTATTCTCCAGTTCTCCCATCTCTGCAAGCATTTGGTGTAACTGCAACCCAGCACAGAAAGAACTCAGAGTTAAGAGTAGCAGAACATGTTTTTGTGCAGAATCATGTTTAACCATCATTTATAACCCTTAAATATACAGGACCAAACATGACATCGATGACATTGACACAGATTCTGGGGACCAGCATTTGTACATCTTGCCTTTACTGTGCTGTGAAAAAATCCACTTACCAGTTCAATTTCACACTTGAAAGAGGGGACAATTAAATAGCTCTAGAAAATTAGAATAGAAGAAATATGGTAATAACGGCGTAGTTGCCTTAGTATGTCCAAAATTCATTGTGTACTCAAGCACAGCTTGTGAAAAAAAGTCTGCTACAGCTTTAGGGGAAAAGGTACTCAGATTTGATTTACTGTGCTGGTCTACAACTTTCTCATTCCTTACAGTTGTGGGCTTGGGAAAAAGCTGTAAATTTTTATTAAAGTTTAAAGAAATCTCTCTAGGGGAAGATCTTTGGTCATGGTGCTTGATTTTGGAACAAAAAGTCATACAAAGTAAACCTAATAGTTCATGTATCATATTACCTATAATTAGCAGTACACTGCGTTGCCTAACTTCTGCAAACACTTGTAGACTGACACCTGAGTTGCTGTGATTTGCCAGTTCCCAGATTCCAACTGAAGGACAAACTGTGAAGGGAGTGTGTGAAATGAATAGAAGTTGTCATGTGTGCACCTGTGTCTCTCCCTGTGTACACACAGGTGATGCATCTTCTGTTAATACCAGGCTTTATACTAGGCCCAGTGACTTTTCCCATTAAAAAAAAACACTATTTTTTTGATCCAGCAATTGAAAGAAGAAAGCCAGGAGTTTGGCCTCAGGTTGCAGAGAACCAGAACTCAATTCCACTGGGAAAAGGTGGAGTAATTCCTCATAGTACAATGGCTTTCCCCAGAATGTGGTCAGTGAAGATAAAGAAAGAATTAATTCATTTAATTTTGTTACTGACTGGTAAGATTGGATTCACAGCAGTTTCTTGCACTCACTCTTTCCATACAGTCATCGACTGACATCAGGGTCTGAAGTCTTTTGCGCTGCAAGACGTTGGTAAACTCCATGTGAATTGGCAGCATGGGCCCCGTGTACTGCATAATCCAATGCTTATCCATGTTTGGTGCGTAGTTATAGCTGGGAGTGCTGGAGGAAAAGAATGGATCTGAAAAGTTGTGCAGCATGACAGACATCAGGGGAGGTGGGAACTCCTCCAACACAGAAATAGCCAACAAACAGTTAAATCACAAATTCCATGTGGTATCTGACAAATATCAAAAAGCATCACATCTGTGGATTCCAAGATTCATTGGGTCAAGTATCACCTCCTCATAATATTTTAACCACTTACTTTCCAAGCTTTCTTTCAGACTCAGAGACCACTACAAGTTCCATGTTAATATTTGGGATTTGTCAAAATCTATTTCTCAAACAAACCTGTAATCATCAAAAAGGCTTATCTGAATGATGCATCCCATATAGATAAGAAAAATTAAGGAAGTTGGAGATCAAAAATGACTGTTTACTTAAATTAAGGTATATTGCCCTGATATTTCCAGTAGAGAAATTAACTTCAAATAAAAGTCAAAGAAAGGTATTTTCCATTAGGATAAAGAAATTTAGTAGTCAGTATAAAGAACACCACCAGTGTTACAGTTAGTTCTACACTAAATACTGTTGAGGTGTTATTTTCAGTGTGAATGCAATGCACAGTGCATTACAAGCATAAGATGAATCGTAGCAACAAAATTGAGCTAACACCCCTATTGACACTAGTACTAAGAAGAAGTATGGCACAGAGTCGTATCTAAAGCAAAGAATGATGCTTTAGGAGTTTGCACAAACATCAAAAGAAATATTTAAGACCAGTGTTCTATCCACAGCCGATGTATTTTTGAAAGATATCCTATAAGAAACAAGAATATTTTCCCAGAGATATCATCTTGGGAGAAAATGTGTGGCAAAACATGTGTCAAGTAAATTTTCTCTACAGAGAAACATGTTATAAAAGCTCTCCATCAGTCTTGCTTTTATGCCTAGCATATATGACAGCTACAAGGTAAAGAGAAACCAAGAAAAATCCATGTCCCGTAATGGTTTTCACCTACATATGAGCAGTTTCCTTCTCTAGAATGAAGGAATCTAGGCGCTGTCATTTTCATTAAGTTCTTCGGGTTATATTTTCCCCCTGTTTTTAGTACACTGCAGTACGTAATACATGAATGGCAGCATTACATTTGAAAATTAGACATAAAGAGAAAGTGAAAAAAATAGTGTTGGGTGATTATGTTAATTTGATTATCTTTATTATCTTTTTAGCTTACAATAAAAATGCAATTCAGTATTAATTTACTGTTTAGGTACTGAAAATTATAATGTGTATTAACAAGAGCTATATTTTCCCCTCCGAAATATGTATGTGTAGTTGTCTTTTCTTAAAATGAACTATATATTGTATAACTTAGAGTCATACCTTTGACCAGTCCTTCACTTAGGTTTCATTTTTCTTTACATGGTTGTATGTGATCCCAGAATGGTGGAAGCAGTTGATTTTTATATCAGATATCATATGTTTAACCTTTAGCTACATACTCTGAGGACAAAAATCAGCTGAAAGGATAACGTAGTAAACTGATAGTCAACTTCAATAAATTAGTGGAGTCCATATTTTAACTGGAGAACATGATTTGAGAAGTTAGGTAGAATTTGAGAAGTATGCCTTTAATACACACAGAAAGTTTTGACTAACCTACTTAATCATTAGTCTCAAGGGAAAAGAGAAGTGATGCAACAGTATCACAGGACTTTGATAGAGATTAAGGAGTATGAAAAGGTTAGCTCCCTACTGAGCCAAGACAAACATAAACTAGAATTCCTTTTCTGTTGAAAAATCTTTCATTTCATGTTGAAAAGTCAAAGTTTCTGTAATTTCCCATGGCTGAAGTCTGATTTTTGAAATTAATACTGTCATAATATTAATGAGGTTTATCCCAGGAGCACAGTCCTCTCTGTTGCTGGCTAGCCAGCAGTTCTACCAGAGGGAGGCCCTTGAAGAAGCAAGTCTTAGGAATTTTGTCACCTACCACTTATAAGTTATTAGACAGAAAAGAAGGATACTTTCAGTGCAATTTTTCTCTGTTTGCTTGGAAGTTTGTCAGACAAGACATTTTCCCATGAAAGAGCTCATTTTTGATTAATCAGCATTTCCTAGCAAAACCTCGGGATTTTTTTTCAGTGGGGTCTCCTGAGTGCCCCAGCCTCAGAGGGATGAGGTGGCTGTGACCTGCGCTCAGCCGGCAGCGCGGTGACAGCCTGCTGCTGTGCCAGGAAGGAGAGCCAGCTGCTGAGGCGGGCTCAGGTCTTATGTTCCCAGGCCATTGTGAGCAGCCTCCTCCACATAATGGATAGTTTCTAAAAGCAGCACTCAAGGGTTTAGCAGGGCAGTTAAAACCTTTCACAGACACTTTCCAAATGCATTTTGAATTTTCTGGGTGAGAAATGCAGCAGGCAGAGAGGCAGTAGAATTTTCCTCCCAGACAATTTGAGGAACAGGAACCTTCTGTGAAATATCCAGTGTCACTGGCTGATGGATAAATGTGAAAAAGGGGTCCACAATGTTGGAGAAAGTATACTAAGGAAGAGACAGAAAGGAATTCCAAAACCCCGCAGCTTGTGCATGTTGTGCATGTTCCCTGTGTACCCCTGATTGTTGGGCTTTTCAGAAATCCACCAGAATGGCACTGGGTGCCAGGCACAAGATCTGACACTGCCCTCTATCTATCTACATTGGGGGTTTTTTGGTATAAATGTAATCAACCAACCAACCAACCACTGCAGATGTAAATCTTAGGGAGAGTATTGCTGACTTCTGAAAACCTTTCCATGTAGACAGACCTCTTCCTGGTCAGTGATAATTTTTTATCACAATGTTCTTTCCTGAAGCAGCTGGAGATACCAGTTAAATGTTCAGCTGTTATAAGTTCTTGAAAGTCGTTATGGCATGGACTGTCACTGTTTCTATTCCTCCATTTTTGTGAACAGCTTTGCTCTGTGTTGACAAGTACTGCTGCAAAGTAACGCTGATATCTACATTTCCTTGATTCCTCTTTGTAGTGGAAGTTTGAAGTTGAAGATGTGTGCCATGTCTTCCATGGCCTCCTCTCAGTTGTGGAGTCTGCCTTGTGTTGAGTACATTAGTTGATCCATGATCAACAGGCAGTGCCAGGTAGCCCATTATTTTCAGGTTGTCTATGGCCTCTAAGTCTGGTAAGTTGCTACTGTAGTACTTGTCATTCTTGTAGAGTATACTAACTTGGACAAATCTAGATTGCTCTGTTGCTCATTTTTTATTTGTCCAACACATTCTGTGAAGAACTTAATACACAGAGACCCTAACACTTAATACACAGGCACTCCCTAACAGATCTGTTCTGGCACTAGAAGACATTAGTTTCATAAAATTTTGAATTTTAACCCTCAGTTAAACTAAAAAAAATTCCAAATATTTAACAATAACAAATGCTGAGCAGAGGCACTTTCCTATAAATGCATACTCACAATGAGGACATTTCAGTCTGAGATTTTGTAATCAGTCACTTACGTGAATAACTTTACAGAGAAATTTACAGTGATAATCAAGTTATCTATAGACTATGGAAGGAATAAATATTTATAAGCAGTAGTGCATTGTTAAAGAAAGATTCTCCACAAAATCTGTAATTTATTTGTCTGTAAACATCAGTTCAAGTAGGTACTTATGTTGAGAGAAAAGGAGCAGTATTAGCGGTCACTGCTGTAATCAAAAGGCCTCAGTAACTCTTTTGGACAATGTGTTTACTGTATTCACCTATTTAAATTTGAACTTCAAAGTTAAGAATGCATCTTCTTTGATTTTTAAGGTACCACAATAACTTTAAGTTAGGCAAGAAACAATAAAAATACCCAACAACCAAAAAAAATGGATGCTTGTACTTGAGGATCTATTAAAACAGGGTCTTCAAACAAGTAATTCAGAAATGAATTTCACTAGCCTCTACTAGTAACTGAACTGAATTGTCATATTCAATGAAATAAATGGAACACAGCCCTTTTGCAACTCATCATTACAAAAAGATATTTTACAGTTAAGAAAGGATTGGGAGAGTACAGCATGTTTTAAGAGCTTCAGAATTTAGTACAGCTCTAAATTAACATTTGCTTTCTAAAATTTAATCTAAATATATACATGTCTCTAACAGATGGGATAATGTGGAGAGAAACAAGTATGTTTCCAAACATTTTTTCAATTGCTCATGGTAAAAATCTGTGTTTGCCCCTATTTACAACCTCCTAATTACCTCCTGTTTCTACTCAACGAAAGAAATTATGTTCACAAAAATACTGCCTAAAACTGTTGGGTTTGAATAATTCCATAACGTTCTCAGGGGGCTTTATCCCAAAAGTGTTTGACTAATCTGTTTGGATTGGGAGCCCTCCAGTTAGTGAGAATAATACAGTACTTAGATGCCCCAAGAACATTTTCATTTCATAAAAATAAAAGTCAACAACATTTTAAAATAATACCTCCGGTAAAACTGATTAAGAAAAATGAATAGTTTCTGTACAGAATTAGCACATCTATTATTCTTTGAAATATGATTAGCAAACACGGCATAAATGGTCATGTTTCTTCAAGTGAAAATAAACAAAGGAAGCAAATTCTTTGTTTCCAGGGAAAGTAGACTTCCAGGTTTAGACACTGTTCTTGGAAAGCAGGAAGCCTAGGTTCTGGGCAAAATGAAAAGTAAAAAAAAACCCCACAACCAGTGGCCATAGTCAGTATTAATATGAAGTTGAATTTCACCACTGTGGGTCTGCTTTTGCTGCCTTTTAAAAGGGGACTCTTTTAAATCCAGTGATATTTATAGATCTGGGTGTGTGGGGTATGAAAGTTTCACTCCCAAAGTGTAACACAACTGCTATATTTTAGAATAAAGAAGTGAAACACTCGTTGCCTTTTAAATATAACACCTATTTCATTTAGGAAACATTATTTGTTGCTCCTGCAGAAGTTAATTGTGCAACTAGAATATTACTTACATTTCTATTTCACACCATTTCTTCTTGTCTTGTTTAAAATCACACTCACAATGACGCATGTGATGATTTTTATCATTTATCTCTAAGTCAGGAATCCAAGCAGGCCTCGGGGCAGTAGTGACACTACCCACTGACCTGTCAAAATTTATTACCGATGCAAATGCATGATCCCACGCTAATGGCCCCGTGTCCACACTACAAGAAGTACCATTGTTACTGACAGATGTTTCAGACTTGGCCTCAGTGATTCCAGATGCAGCCACCTCACACGCCAAACTCACACTGAAGACTGCTCTGAGGATCCAGAACTACAACATTTCTTTTGAGGCTTCACTGCTGCAGACATGCCACTACCTACACACCTGGTTTATCAGCATCTTTCATAAGATCTTTAAATGGAAATATAAACTTCTGCATTTCATATCACCTGCCTTTTCTTAGCTTGTGAAGGCTTCTGATCTATTCCAAGACAGATCAGATTCCATTTCTATCTGCTCCTCCTAATGTTTCTAGCTTGGCAATAGGATTGCTTCCAGGTAGTCATAAAATCTGGCTGTGAGTTCTCCTGCCAACTCAAGTATTTTAACTCAGCACAGCCAGCAGTGTTTCAGATTTCCATTTTTTACATTCTTCAGTAAATCTGCCTCCTGCAGATATTTGCTTCTAATGTTTGTTTACTTCACAGCTTATAAACAGCTTAGGTTTGATTCACAGTTCCCCTAAGACTGGTTCACACTGGAAGGTAAAGGGAAGTTAAAGTGCCAGAGGCCCTGAGCATAACAGATAATCCAGGTTTTCCTCAGAGCATCCTTTGAGTCAGAGCTTTCCTGCTCAGCTGTCTGATGAAACAAGATTATCCTGTAACACAACTTCATCTTTAACAACAACTTTTCCAAAGGTCTAACAACCCTGCACCCCAACAGATGATGTTCATTACCACAGCAAAAATCTATGTATTGCTTTCATCTAGTATATCTTCTCTAGTCCCATTTTCTTTCACAGAAATAATGTCTGGGGATAGTTGGAGTGCATGCATTAGTATGATTTATTTTCAGAAAATATATCACTCATTGTGGTGATAGCAGCCAGGATAAACCTTCAGAAATATTTTTAGATGTCAGAAATAGGACATACTTTATGGAGAGAAGAAGTGGGAGAGTGGGAGGGGAGAATGCTTAAAAACAATACAGAGCCTGCTGCTTCCAGTATGATACAGTTTGTGTTTCATTTTAAACTGGAGTTAATAAGAATTAACAGGAGTCACTTAATAAGTAAACAGCGTACACATTATTACTGTTCTTGTAGTTGTAAGACTTTTCTTGCCTCTTGAGAGCCTGTTTGTACTGAGGAGGGCAGGGCTGTAACATAATGATGGTGTGTAATTCTTCAATTTTTTTATCTCTGATAAATTTTTCATAAATCTTAAGGACTTTGCTGCTGCATTCATTTGATTTTATTCTTGCCATGTTGATAAGTAAGGAAATGAGACCAATAGACGCCCACACTTGAGGGCAGAGCTCTCCCTGATCTGGAGTATTTCCTGCCATAGCCACTCCCTTCTTTATATGTGCCAGTGGAAAACTTCTTCTAAATAAACTTTTGGGTTGTTTTTTTGATGTTGGGGTTTTTTTTGTTTTAATTTATAAAGTCTGCATTTCAATCTTTAGCAGGCACTTTACCAGCAAAGAGACATCATCTAATTTAAGGTGTGCTTCAGCTACTGTTCTTTTAAGCAAAACTTAGCACATGTGGTTGACAGGCTATCTTAATCCTTGGTTTGTAGGTATAACCTTCCATCTCAGTTTGTTAAGCCAGCAAGCAGCTTTTGACCTGGTTTCCCTTCTTTGTTGGAGGTAGGCGTTACAGTAACATGATACAGCAACTACATTTTTAAAAACAAAATCCAAGGTCAGATGGCTGTCACCCAAGGTCAGAACGAAAGAGATTCAAATGGTGCTTGACCACCAAGGAAGAAAACCTAAGGGTTAAATGTTCAAATTACACAAACCTTGGCAGGAGGGATTTTATTGTTCTTGTTCTGTTTTCATTGGGAACAATGAATATTTCTGTGAGACCTCAACTTCTCATATCTTTTAGAGCACATTGCGTATATTTTTGATAGAGAAATCAGTCGGAATCTTCAGCAACCCAAACCCAAATTAGCAGTTTATCTTCGATTTGTCTCATTTCACAGTCTGCAGGCTGAACTTTAACACATGCAGTCAGTCAGTGCAATAAGAAACACAAAACAAGCCAGCAAGGATCTCTTGAGGTCATTGGAGAAAAACTCTTTGCAAGAAGCATGCCAAGAAACTGCACCAGAAGAAATGAAGAAGCACAGCTGAGTGCTCTCACAAGCAGCCTAGCAGAGCAAGGTATTTAGACCCCAGGAGTCCACACAAATAAAAATAATTTTAGCTGGGATTTTGCTTAATCTTTGCAGGTAACATGTAACCCTATATACATAAAATGGAGAAGCAGTTAAAAATTTGGAGACTAACTAAAGCCTTTTGTTCTACCAGCACAAGCTAGAAAACAAGCAGGCTGAAAACACCAAGCAGTAGCAAGTGTCAAGAGCATGATAAACCAAAGCAAGTTCCTACAAGCACTTGTCAGAAGATGGGAGCAAGGAGCCTAAAACGAGCTGCTTTGGCCTGGGGAGAGGTCGGGTGAGATACAACGATTCAGTGCTTTTCTTCCAGACACCGTCCCCACAGCTAAGTGAAAGCAGTTTGGATCCTGCCCTCCTGTATGATGGATAGTCCCCCAGCAGGCAGGATGGCTTGCCTGAGGCCAGGCAGTCTGTGCCACGAAACGGGAGGCAATCTGTTGAATGGGGTGAGAACAAATAGATATAACTCTCTTGCAAAGAAAAGCGGCAGTTGAAAGGAGACATGGGAGAAATCCATTCAATTTGATATAGTGACTATTCATTATTCTACACAGAATGGGAAGTGGAGGACACAGGTGGCATAACCAAGCTCCAGGTTTAGAAGGAAAGAAGAAGCCCTTTGTCCCCAGTGCATGGAGTGACAGTATAGAACTTGTTGCCACAGGATGATGGGGCTGCCACTGGAGTTCAAAAAGAGATTAAACCAATGCAAAGGGAATGGGGCACACTGACCTGGATGCTTTACCTAAAGTGGTGATTTTCAGGAGCTAGAAAAACAGGGAAAAAAGTTTGTGGTTTTACCTTCCCTCTTGCTCCACTATAATTTCCTGCTACTTTCTCCTGGAGCACATAATTTATAATTAGTTATTAGATATTTCTCTATTGTTAGATGTTTATTATTACTAGTTGTTTACTATTGTTAGATATTTATCTGTTATTGAATACCTATTATTAGTGGATATTTAGGATAGAGACTTAACAAGGAAAAGGCCTTGTCAAGCCTCAAAGGGGGGAAATGATGACTTAAGTTTTAGCTTTCATGTTTTTCAGATTCTGTGCTGCCTAGGGGTGTAGTTTTGAACCTCATATTAAGTGTTAGTCAGCTCTCTTTACAGAGTAGACAGACAAAACAAATCCTTTTCCTGCTGAAGACCTGTCAGGCCCAAAAGCATAGACAAAGGTGCACCGAGAGAGAAAACAAGAAGGATGGGACTTCATAATCTGAAGCTGTAATTGGACAATTAAACCCCAATATGCAAATGGACCAAAACTTATAAAAATGTAAGATCTCATCCATTTTTGTGACCACTTTAAGTCCACCTTGGGTGTAGCCCTGGCCAGGTTCTTGTACTGCCCAAAGTGTATCCTTAAAGGCCTTTTAATAAATACCTACCTTTATTCTCTAGCTCTGTCCAGTCTCTGTTCCAGGTCTGCCTTCCCAAGGCATTATGAGAGCATTCTTTCATACAACCTATTGTAACAGGTTTCATGTATTCATGTCTACCTTATTTACCAACTAAAATCTCAACTTTATTAGTCCCCTATTTGGGTAGAAACTACTCCAAATATCTAAACAACAACAAAATGTTGCTGACTGGTTTGCATTACTTGCAAAATCTGGTCTCAGGAATGTGGGATCATGGAGAATACAAGATTATAAGGTCAGGGAAACTGGCATATCTTGAAAGTAGCAGGCAGTGAGAGGATAAAAAGATGCAAAACAACAAAAATGTAAGCATGTGCCATGAGCAGCAAATCTCTTTTTGGCCCCAACTAGTGATCAGTTTATGCATGCAGCTTATGCAGCATCAGCTACTCCTAGAAATTTTAAAGTATTTGATGTAAATAGAAAAATCATCCTGGTATGTGAACTACTGCAGAGTGTCCAAAATACAATTTTCAGACCAAGGAGCTTTCCCATTGTCTAATGAAATTGATGTATCCTCATTTTGAAAGGACAAATAAATGTAGAATCCAGCTGAAAATTTTTATTAAGATTTTTTGTGACTTTTTTGTTGTTGCTCTGTTGTTTTTTAAAGATGTGCAAAGGCATTTTTTCAGAACAAATGGAAAGACTGGTCTACAAACCCATGGGAGTCAAAAGTGCAATGAAAATCTTCCACAGCCTCTCACTATAATGAAAAGAACCCACAATATTCAAGATAAGAAGCAAGATGAGGAATTCCCAGATGTGGACTATCCACAGATTTTTACCTGAAGTTGCTTTTTCTTCTAGAAACAAAATGAAGAGTTTGGTTTTTTTTGTTATAGTTTCATCACCAGAAAAGATTAGGCATGTTATTTAAAAGTGCAGTCTTATAGGCTATTTTGGGAATCTGCCAGTATCTAGTCTATAAACAAATCTGGAGTGCTCAAAAGCTTCAAAAGGGTGTTTTTCCTCTCAATACATTCAGTTAGTTAGAGCCCAGGAAGCGTATATCTTAGAGGAAAACGAAGGAAGTAATATCTTTCCAACAGATCCTGACCTGTGTCTACATATTTTCAGGGTATTGTAAGAAGCTGCCCTTACAAAGCCAAATACTGACCTTTTAATCTCCCACGACTTCCCAGGAGGAAAAGAGCTTCTCTCTGCTTTAATAATGGTCAGAGCTGTCACTCTCCCCCGCAAAAGGAACAAGCACAGCAAAAGAAACAAGCAAACATTCTCTGCTTACTTGAGTGTCTTATATTTGAATTCCCTGTTCCTGCCATGTCTCCACAAACAAATCCCTGGCAGAAGCAGATACAAGGAGCAGGTCTGGCAGGGTTTGATTTTGACTTACATATGCTGTGAAGCGTTGGGGTAGAGCTCTGAGAACTGCGGTGCAGAATCCTCGGGGCCGTGGGGTGCAGCGTGGCTGATGACCATCATTATGGGCCTATGGGGATAGATCCTCTTAGACATTCTGAAGTAATTAATGCTCTCATTAGTGATTAGGTCTGTGAAGTAGTCCTGGAACATACGATTAACACAAAGCAAAAGTTACAAAGTGCATGATTAATTAGATCACATACTATCATGTTATTATGTTATTTTTCAAGTCCTCATTAAAGCTCGGATCAGGAAGTAAAAACATACCATCAAAGAGATGTATGATTCGAGGGAGCATAGGAGAGACTGAGCGGTAATTACTTTCTTAAGCAGGCAATGCCACATAAAATGAGACAGTATTTTGCAGATCAGATACAACAGAAAGTATTAAGTAAATTTGATTACCAGATTTGATAATATAATCTTAGTGACATTTAAAATGACAGACTGTACTGACAAAACTGTGTTTCTTAAAATTCATTGATAAAACACTTCACAAGGTAATGGCTCCCAAATAACATTGAATCGTGATCCGGTTTTATGTTTACATAAACCTTTGTTGCACACTCTTTGTTCAGACTACACTTTTGCATATGTACAAAGTGGAAGATAACTACAACAGGCAACAGATTGCAAAAAATCTTAATCAAAGAAATTGCAAATGAGAATGCAGGGAGCAGTTGAATTCCTGTGGGCTCTGTTCATTTAATTGTGCAACTTTAAGCAGTGCAGCTGCTGAGATTAAGGTTGTGACTTGCTAATAAACTGGCTTAACCCACAGCTAAGGTGGCAAATGGAAGCCTACAAGGAAAAGGGAGGAAATGGAACTAAGAAAAAAAGATGAGAACTTAAATTAAAACACCTGCCACCTTGGAGTATTCACTGTTGGCCTGGAGGTCTAGCTGGAGCTTCATTGAGAAAGTGCTGAGACAATGTTTGTAATTTCAAGCACTTCCAGGCATGACTAATCTTATGTTGTGGATTCGAGGCCCCGAACAGCTGCAAAAGCAGAGCCTGAGGGACAAGGTCTGTGTCGCATGTCAGTGCTAGGACAAGGCAACCAGCTGTGACCTCCTTGCTCCCTGTCCCCCTGCCCCTTCCCCTCTCCTGCTGCACACTTGGAACACGCACGGTAGCCCTGACTGCTACAAACCCTGCAAGCCTATGGATGAGACAGTGAGTGATCCTTTAGTTTCCAAAATGGATAATGAGTGTGAGGCAACAGGGTTGTGATAATTTCTGGGTTTGTGGCCTGTTTGAGTGAAATGCCTGTCTGCTCTCCCAAAGTATCTACTCCCCTCCTGCTTCCCTGTTTATTCTAGTTACATACACAGGGTGTGTAAGGAATGTATAACTAACCAGTATTCCATATTTTCTTTTTTTTACTCTATATAAATACATAGTCAGCAAAATGTAATTTCTATGGATAGGAAAATCAGAAACAGGCGTCGCTAGCTTCCAATAAAAACTCATTACATGGGTCAGAAACCACAGCTGCAACATCTGTATCATCTTCCTTGAACTACAATTTGAGGAAATTCCAGATTGTTTTCTGCAGGCTGGACTGTCTGAGATCTGCCCTCCCAAGCCTTTCCAAGAAACTTCATGGCAGTGGGCAGGTCACCTTGGCATACTTTCCACACTTTGTCACAAGAGCACAAACAAGTTCTGGACTTTTCCAACGGCCCCGTTCTCGCCCTTATCAACTCTCATACTCATACCCAGAGTCTGACACCACAGGCACACAGCCTGTCTTTGGTGTGCACTCTAGAATGGAAAACAACATTAACCGAGGCTCTTCTGTGGGTAATAACTGACAACACTCTCAGCAAACTTCAGAGTTCAGTAGCACAAGGGGCACAATTCTTTTCAGGAAAGGCTTTTATTTACTGTTTGCTTCTGCAACCAAAATATCACATTCTGCCAGGGAGAGGGAAGGAGGGGACGAGGGAGGGAGGAATCACCAGGCTCCATTGAAGAGCCTTGGGAATATTCTTCTGTTGAGTGATTAATATTCTCATGTGGCAATTGATCTGCAATGCCCTGGAGAGAAAAGGACATCTCAATTTCATGGTTGTAGTTGGTTAATGAATTATCTGATTAATTAATTATTTGAAAGTTATTTTTATATGGATTAATCATGTGGCACTTATGTGTCTGGAAAATACCTTTGCATAATCAAATCCATGCTTCTCTTTGTTACCATTGCGAGAAATGGTGTAATTATAGAAGCGAGAGTTCTTCACTAATCCAACCCACTCTCTCCACCCAGGAGGGATGTAGCTGCCATTGTATTCATTGAGGTATTTCCCAAAAAAAGCTGTGAAGTAAAAAAAAAAAGAACACACACACACATGAGGCTTTGCAATCCAAGTCTTTTAGTCTGAGTCAAAAGAACTTATGAATGAAAAGAAAATATGTTAGAATGAGTCAGAGTTGTTTTACCAAAAAACTTCCTTTTATAGCTTAGAGGGTTTTGAAATTAAAATAAGTTATTTCCAGAGTTTTATGAGAGTTGAAAGCCTTTGTGACTCTATATTTTATTCTTAATCTTTTGGAATCTAGTGTTCATGTGAAACATTTTCAGTTTTTTTTTTTTTTTTTTTTTAGAAAGAATATGTTCCTCTTGGTTTCCACTTGAATATGAAATAAAAACTCATGCCCAGAGGAAACATCAGAGAAACACCTTGTGGTTTTAAGCAAGTCCTGTGATGTTTCAGAGCTTGGCTTCTGACTTTTGGAAGTTCAGGCTTGCTATCCTGGCTGCATCTGCTGGTTGATTTGCTGGTCTGAGAAGTACAGTCCTCCATCCCATTAGGACATGTTTGGGTAGAACAAGAAGGAATCCCCACCCTGCTTTGCTGCCACATCATCTCTAAGGCAAAACTTACGAAGAGGCAAAGGCTTGGAGGTAAAAATTCTCTACCTGGCCTGCCAAAATTCATGTATGTTTTTCCATTAGCTCAAGGTTACAAGTCAGAACCCACTCAGACTGAAAATTTCAGCCTTTGCCTTAGGTTCATAGGTGCTCCTGCCAATTCCTTTGGAAGGAAGTGGGAAGAAAAGCAGTCTTACAATGCAGTGAGCTCCCATCTATCTGGGAGTTGTGCATTGCCTATGGCAAACATACACAGACACCAAAAGCCAGCCAGCTGCCCTTGGAAGGGAGCATTAATGCTGGCATGGGACTCTGGCAAATGCAGTCACATTGCTTCTAGGGAGAGAGAGATATGGGAGATCTCCAGCTGCTTGTGTATGGTCTGTGACCTGGATAGAGCTGTCAGTTTGGATGGGTCCATCCTGCTTTTCCACTGCCTGGGAACTGCAGTGACAAAACACCTGATCAGGTCTGCAGTGTGGGTTTTTTTGGGATTTATAATCTCCTGTTCAGTCTCAGCAAGCTACTGGGGTGTCTCAGTATCTTCACTGTTCCTCTTTTAATTTTCTTGAGGTTTACAAGCCCCTGGAGGGTCACCTGTCCCAGCAGTGCTGCTGCCTGTGTCCCCAGCAGTGTGCACACAGGTACTCCTGGTGCTCACAAAATCAGACACCACTGAGGAGGAGGGAATGACAGAGACCACTCCTTTTCCAGAGCTCTTCTGGGTGAAAGCTGTCCCCCTCCTTGCACTCCTCACAGCGCTCAGCCCCTGTTCTTCCTGTCAGCCCCAACTCTGCAGTCAGGCCTGCCTGCGAAGAGCTGCTGCCCAGAGATGCTGTCCCTCAGCTGGACAGTAGGACATACCTTGAATCCCTCTACTTGTTTCCTACTAGGAAATGAAGTCACATTGGAAAACCTCACATCCAACCTAGACATATTGAATCTAACCAATTATGCACATTTGTGGAAAGGCTCAAATAATTCAGCTGAAATCTGATTGATGTGGGCATGGTGAACTTCTTGGGACAGCTGGTGGAAAAATCAAAATGTTCATACTTAAGGCTTGTCTGAGGCAACACAAATATGATGCAATTCAATCAGGGAACTGCCAAATGCCAAATGTAACCAGAGATTACAGTCATATATAATGTCACTTTCCTATACCACGTGGAATGGGACATATAAAAAAGCCTTTCAGACACCAGACCAGGCTTCCAGCTCTTCTTCCCACAGCCACCAGAAAAGCAATCCAACCTGTCTCCTTTTCTATCCTGAGGCCTACCAGAAATCAAGAACTGTGAGGTGAGGAGAGTGACAATGGGCAGGGAATACATGCCCATCACTGTCTCCTGGAATGGAAACCACACCTCTCATCTAAGGCAGCCAAACTGGTTTAAACTCTCAGTCAGATGTCATGGGAAAGTATAAGGGTAAAGACTAAAATACTCTGAGAAGGGAAACCAAGGGAAGAGGAGAAGGGGAAGACAAGTCAGAGACAGACAACAGTGAAGAAAAGTATGGGACAGTGATGTAACTGAGAGAGGAAGCGTTGTTGAGCCAAGCAAAACCAAGGACAGTCTGTGGTTACAGAGGAAATCTGAGGTCAGCCCTTCCGAGTGCCATCCCAGGTCTACCAGCAGCTGCTGTACAATTTTGGGGAACCTCTGTGTGCTGTGCTCATCAGTAAAGGGCTCTACTGCTAACCTGTCTTTCAAAACATCAGAGGCTTTCAAATTGTGAAATGGAAGTTATGAAAATTTTTCACTTAGGATGCTTTGATTGCCCCATCTATTAAAAGATTGGCTCACTCAGAGACCTGGACTCTGCTATTTACAGTCTTGCCAAACTTTAATCATTAGTGGTGATAGTTTCCATGCTATCTGACTCAGGCTGTATTTTGCTCTATGGAACCTTTTAGCGAAACAGTTCAGTAATTTCCAAGAAAAAGACCAGGGAAAAAGAAATGGGTTCACCCATTCAAAAATAATTGTCAGACTTTTCTCTAAGAAGTTCTAGAGTCTGTAGGTTTTGATGTAGGGCCTTTGAAAATAACAGAGATGGCTATGAAAATCTGTCTCAAAATGACCAAGCTCAGAAAAACTGTAACACCCAGATGATTACTCCACCTTCTCACTTTAATGTCACAACAACACAATCAAGTGTTCCTTTCTGGATTTGAGAATGTTCCCAGAATTTAATTTTTGGCATTAAAACAAAAACCCATCAGCTTCTTTCCCCTCTTACTGTCTCTTTCGGCTTTCATTACCTGAGAGAAAGCCACCAGCATAAAATAAACAGAAGAAATTACTTGTGGCATAAGGACATGAATAGATAAACTGAAATTGGGAAAGAAAGGATCGCTTGGAGTTAGGGAGGGCCAATTGAATTGGAATTTCCTTTCCTTAGATTACTTAATTTTCTAACTTCAATAATGTTTTGTTAGATAACTTTTGGTCCCCTGAACCCCATATTTCAGTGCATGTTATGGGACTTCAGACTGACAGCCTGAACCATTCACCTTTGTGTTGGTAATGATTTAGTATTTTATCATAAAAATAATCTCAGTGCTGTCAAGGTTTAAGCAGCTCCCTGAGTGACAGTGTGTAGAAATAGATGTTTGACCCTGTTGCTGTGTAAAGCAGTTCCCATGTCAAACATGTAGCAAAACCCTGAATACTAGAAGAAACAGTGACTGTGATAATGGATCACATTATTTGCCAAACTGCTTTAACTAAAAATAGTTTATTGATCATAAGCTCAAGAGAATCTGAGTAATTAGACAGATGAAGGGAAAAAGCCAGGCTTCTACAGAAATACAAGCATTCAGTCCTTGCACTGTGTGGTCTTTTGAGTACGACTGAGAATAGAACAGAGCAAGTGAGTCAGAACTGGGGCCCAGCACCAGCAGTTGGTGTCTGGCCCTTCAGGCTCTGAATGAAGACAAGTGCCAGAGTAAAAGGGAAGCACAGGACTGTCCATGGCACCAAATAACTATCAGCAAGTAATCACCATGGATGACCTAGGTTTTTTTTTTTGTTTAACCAGAGGATTGTTAACAAATAAAGCACTATGAAATATGTCACAGAACTGCCCAGGAATTGACACTGTGATGTGCAGATGTCTTTGCTGGGTCTGCATGCTTGGCTTCTAGAGTCAATCCCCATCTTTAACTTAACTGTTGCCCAACAGTTGCTGAATTGCCCAAATCTGAGAACCAACTGGGAAGCCTCAGCTTCAGAAGCCGCTTGTACTCAGCAGTTTGGGTTTAGGAAACCAATTCTGCTTGTAATTAGTAAAATGGAGATTATGACTCAGTGGGTAAAAGCCTCATTAAAAAGTAATGCCATTTCAAGGGACATCTTTTCATTATTATGTGTAACGGCCCCCATAGGGATAACAGGAAAGATAAATGCTTAATTTTTGCATTTTAATAAGACAATTTTTGTCTGCATTCTGGCAGTTTTGCTAACTGTTCCCATGACACATTGTTATTTTCTAATCACATATAGTGTAGCTTAGGATATAAGAATAATTGTATTCTGTATTAGTATGTTCAATTATGTTTATGCAAACAACACATGGTATGGTGAACAGTTTTACAGACATCTATGTGTCTCTGGAGGGGCTGCAGAATACACATGTCTGGTACCTGACACGAACAGATGCCTTAAGACAGGGTTTTGTTTCCCCTTTTACAATTAGCTAATGATTTCTGTACTGGTCTGAGTGATCCAGGGGGTTGCAGTGGGTGCAAGACAAATATAATTTGATCCAGGGGATCGATCTCTAATACTTACAGCTAAGCGTGATTCAAATTCTCGTAATTCCCAGGACTTCTTTCCCCAGCACTTTTTACAAGCAATTATGACTAATGTTTACAGTATTACACAATAGTTAGTCCTCTAACTCCTGTCAGCATTAGTGGATTAGTGCACAGGTGAACTGGGCTACTTCTCCTCATGAGACAGCTCTCTACTTCCACAGATCAAAGGACATATATTATGTTCTACACCCTTGTTATTTGTTGAGGCTTATGGGAACATTTCCAAGTCAAAACAAACTCAAACCTTTAAAAAGCCACACTGCAGAAAGGTTTAGTCACCGTGACCCAGACAAGGGCTTTAAGTAGACAGCCCACTTCCTTTAACAAAGTTAGGAAACCATTTACAGGAGTTGCAAGGCACTGTTTATATGACATTTCAGGACACAAACACAGTGATTCTATGCTTCTGTGGACAGAACCCAACCTCCGAATCATTCCAGTAAATTCCTCCTTGCTTTCTTCCCATTATGCAAGCCATAGATTCAAAGCCTAGAAGTTTGATTTTTCCCTTCTGTTGAAAAATTGCAGAGGATTAGTGTATCACGTCACTGAAGTGCAGAAAGCCAGCTCAGCATGCCAGCATCGCCTAGGAAATGAAATAAGCATTGTCCCAAAAAATATGGTGAGGAAACTGAGGCACCAAGAGGTTAACCTTCAGCTAGACCTAAGTCACGCAGGAAGCCTGTGGCATTGCCAAGAATATAATTCAGATTTCACGGTTCCCTGTCTTGTAAATTAAATGCAGTAGAAAACCTCAGGTTTTCCACTTTTTCTCCAGCTTTGTGGGTCTTTCCCAGTTGCTGCCAGGTTTACCATTGCAACCAAAAAGATCATTAAGGATTTTATAACTCAGCAGTTGCAAAAGGCATTAGCCTATAACTTGATATAGCAATTGATAGCCTGGGTGATGTCTTTAACAAAGCCTATATTATGGGCCAAGCTGGTAGCACTTTCCAATATTGATGTTGTCTGACACTTCTCATTATAAGACCCTGTTTTCAGCTGCTTATAACTCTCTTATACTTGGACTTAAATTTTCCACACTGGATGTCTGCCTCAGGCTGAATTTTTTGAAACTTTTTAGCCCAAACAGTAGCCATCTTTGAGAACCACAGTAATGGAAAAGGAATTACGCTTAACATCTGAAAAAAATTATGTGAGATTTCATTTGATAGCACTTTCATGCTCTGCACTGAGAGCAGGAGCTCTGTGAAAGGCATGATGGACTCTCTGTCAAGAAGGCATCTATTAGAGTCCTTTAAATAAAACCCTGCATGTGCTGGAGATCTGGACACCTCAGGACATTTATTCCTTGCCCACCTGTGAGTGGTGTCGTAGGTGGGAGAAAGCAGATTGAGATGCAGAGGACAGGAGGTGACCCGATAAGGACAAGCAGTGTGGGGAACGGCAGGAAATCCAGCAGAGGAGGTGAGGGGGAGGAGAAGCAGTGGGGGCTTGGGGGCCCAGGACTGGCAATATCAACCAAGAAATGGGACAATGAGTGCAGAAAGAAGAAAGAAGCTGATTGACAAGGCGGGTGGGAGAAGCAGATTTGCTGCTCAGGCTGGAAAAAGAGATCGTTAATGGTAAGTAGAGGGAACAGGACATGTCTGTCAAGAACTGACTGGACCTGAGAGAGGAGGAAGGGAGAGAGGGAGAAAGGGAGGGAGGGAATGACTTGAGGACAGACAAGCAGAGAGACAAGGCTCAGAGCAGAGGCCAAGGTGATGCCTTGCAGGGCCAGAAAACTGAGGAGTGGACACTGCACTGCTTAATGGGGTAGGATGGAGGGAGTCAGAAGCGCTTTTGGTCAGAGTGGAGGATCTAACAATGTCTGAGAAGACTCCTGAGTCTCACTGGTTCCTGCCTTTCGTAAGACATCTGAAAACCTATAGCAGCCAGCCCAGCCCCATGTACGTGATAAAACCCCACTTTGCTTGGTTTCTCAGCAAATGAGCAGTGGAGTGTGGCAGATGGGATATGACACCCCTCATCCTTGCTGATGTGGATGCCAGCACTGTGTCTTTTGACAGAACTAGTCTATCTTTTCAAACTGAGGAAATTTCACCCTCCATATAGTGGTATGTTGTTATGTAGTCAAGGACTATAATTTGGCCATGTGAACAAGAGATGAAATGGTTGCATAGAAAATGTTCTACTCAGATTTTCCTAAATTAAGCACTTAAATACATAAACTTGCTAAGAGTCTTTTAGTGCATGGTTCTCTGTGTGATATTTAATAGCATAGAATTCTGCTTTAAGCATAAGTAGGCAGATATACTGTGGTTTTTGATGAGGTCCTGGACAGAAACCAAAAAAGTTTCACTTCACATGATACCATAGAACTAGAAAATCCTGCATGTTATCCTTTTTGGCCTTTTTCCTCTTCTACATTCCACTTTCTCTGGACTATGTGCATACATTCATCATATTTCACTTTCATTTATACTTTTTTTTCATAGACAGAAAGTGCTAATTATTTTGAAAGTGAGACATATTTTAATTATTTTAAATACTTACTGATTAAATTATGTTTAATGTTTCCCAGAATAGTTAATACCAATTAAGAAAGAACCTGAAAACTCAGAGTTCTCTCTCTCTTTATTTTCACTTTAGAAATAATCTGAAAACCAAGACTTGTTCTCTGCTCACTCATTCCCATTCCTGTATCATATCGTGCCACCCTCTCTGCTTGGAAAGGGTGCATGAGGCAGGATTCAAATTAGGTCAGTGAAATGATGCAGATTAAAAATAGCAAGTGCTGGCAGTGATTCGTACTGCAAGGCTGTGAACAGGAAACACACTGGCTTTGCCTCCAGAGGAAACTTACTGTCTGCCCACACCTTCAGGAGGCATAGCTTTTGCTCTCTTTATGAAAGATTAACACGTCCCTGTGTGTCAGAAGGGAATGCTGCACAGTTTAAATACTCCTTAGCTTTCAGCTTGCTGTCATCCCAGTGCTTTATTAGTTCTTTGTTCATTACACTAAGAAGTGTACCCGTAAGTGACAGATGTCAATGGACACACTGTCATGTGCTGCTGAACACATTAGCCAGTTGTCAACCAAGTGACCATTCCTGTTCATCACTGCACAGAAGTCTGTGGCTGATGTCAAAACATGCCAGATAGGGGCACCTTGGTGTCACTTTCTTAAGTTTGGAGTTTTACAAATGAAGCCGTTTAGAAATTAACATTTGGGCTGCTTAACTTTGCTTGTTACCATTTTTGTCCCACAAATGACATCAGAACACTCATATGCATGAATCTTAAATGTTATTCTAATCAGTTGATACATCTCAGCAAGAAATAAAATACTGGGAAATATATCTTCCCAGAGACAATTCCAAAAAGTGCAAGCAAATAATTGCCTAATTTGGTGATCCCTGTTCTTTGAGGTGGGATTCCACGAAGGGAGAGCCTGGTCCTGTGTTTGGCATGGTGACTGTCAGCAGCTGCTGAGCCAAGGCAGAGTCCTGCTCTCTCCTGCACAGTTACACTGGCTGTGAAGGGCTAAGAGGAGAGAGGATTAGAGAGCAGTAATTCTACAAAGTAACATTAAGCAGAGAGGGTTTAGAGTGCGTAGGTGTATTAAGTCAGGGTAAGAATTTTAAACTTATACTTCTTTTCATATTTACAAAGGGATGAAACTTCAGCTGGTAAAAATGTAAAATCCTGCAGTATGCAAAGTATGACCCACTACTTAAAAATAAAATTTTAATTTTATTTATATCTTCTGAATGTTGGCTGTTCTCATGTGATTGTTTGTCTTCTAAAATACTAAGATTATGTTTGGCTGCTGCTCAATTGTTAGGATGTAGCACAATCCCCCTTTCCTACTAATGAAGCCAAGGTTGCACTTCTGGGGTTTTCCTTTGTGTCTGTGTAGGTGAATGACAAAGGGAACCAGCAACAGCAAAGTGGCACATCTGAAAGGCAAGACTACTGTTGTAGGACTGGAACAGAGTAGTAGAAGATAAAGAAATTATCAGACTGGAAGAACAGCAAATGACCAGCCAATACTTTGGACAGCACAATGCAAAATATCTAACTCCTGCAGTTAATAAATTTATGAATTAAACTTCTAAATCTAAATAGCTGAAGGGATATATACTTACATTAAAAACTATGAGATGAAAGAAACTTCTCAAGCTTTTCTCACAATTTCCAAATAATTTGAAAGTTTTTTTTCCTCTCTAGTGTGAGTGTCTGGATCCTATGTAATTAAAACAAATGTCATCGCTGAAACTCTCCAGAGCTGCTTTGTTTTCTCTTTCTACCTCTTTACTCTGTGCCTTCCTTGTTATGTCCTACAAATTCAAATTTAATATTGCCAGTTTTGTGGACAATCAAGAAGCTGTGCAGTTGGTTCATTGCTGCATTAACATACAGCTTGTGAATAAGGGAAACTGCAAACATTGAAACATCCTTAATAGTTTTGGGAAATTATAATTAGAAGTAAAAGTGATTTTGTTTTGGCAGTGTTATTTCTGAATGTTGTCTGCCCTGCTACTGCCCAGTATTGTTTCAGAATGCTGCCTGCCCTGCTAGTGTCCAGGAGAGTGTCTGCCTGTGATTTAGCCCTAACACACAATCTTCAAAAAGGGATGTTTCCATGAAATGCAACGTTGCCCTTAGGTCACATCAGTGTAGAAGAATAAAATGGAAAAAGGAAAGAAAATCCATGCTGTCCTTTGCCAGATTTCTCCAGTGGGCTCTAATTATAAGCACAGTTTATTAGAACACATTTCAGTTCTCACTTTAAAGTGTCTGCTGTGCTTGTGTGGAGTCCTCGTGGCTCCATCAGAACTCCCCTCATAACAGTCTGCCCACATGTGATCACTTGCAATAGAGAGGGCTTAGTAAAGGCTGCTGCAGGTTTAGCCAATGGATGCTCTATAGATACTGAGAACCATTTGGAGTGAACAGAAGTAAAGACATTATAGAAACACTCTCCTGCCCCTATATTTCCATTGACATATATTAATTTGATCTTATGCAAAAGAAAAGCATAAATTCTCATTATTACAGAATACCAGGTTGGAGGTATTGTACATTGTCTCATCTAGACTGGACCAAATTGTGACTGGCCTGAGTCATTCACTTCTCTTTCTGTGTCTCAGTTTCCCATTGAGGAGGTTACTGATTTACTGTCAAAACGTGTAGAAATGCACAGGAAAAGTATCTATAACATCTGCAACCTCTCTCCACAGTTTTCTCATTTTCACTCCCAATTATTCTTGACTCCCAGGTATTTTTGAGTCATTATAATTTTACTAAACTTTCTAGCTGTGAAGTATAGCTTATTACTTGGCTAGCAGACTTTTGGTGACTTTTTAATAAGGCAACACTATCCTTGAAAAATGTATTATAGGATCTGCTGTTAATTAAGCTACCACCTCAAAAAATAATTGTGGCTTAATTAGAAGGTAGGCTTATCTTACAAGGAGTAAAAAGATAAATCTTTGCTGCCATAGTACTGTAGGATTGAAAAATGTACCTCAGTCAGAATTGGACATTCATGCAGGTGTTTCCATTTGTTTCTATTTTCTTCTACTCTTTTCTGCCCTTTGTTAAAACTCACCTATCCAGACAGTTTTAGGACTGATGTTCTCTCTGCCTGCCTTTGAAAAAGTACTTTTTTCCTGTTCCTTTCCTTTTGACCCCTTTTTCCTTTCTATGTAATAGGGTCAAGTCTGCATTTAGTAAGCATCTCCACACGCCTTCCTAACACAAGACAGTGCAGAAGATATGCTCAAAGCAGTGTTTACCCTCAGAGGCGTAGAGAGGGCTAGTGACAGAGCAGTCCAGTTTATGTGTGAAGCATTTAGTTGTGCAAAGCATAGATGACAAATCAATAAGATACTAATTTTTTAAAGAATTCTAAAGCCAGGTCCCACAGGAAGCAGCCATATATCAAACAGAAAGGATTTTTGAGATGTAAGTCATGAGATAAAACTTATATTTTAGGTCAAATTCAGCACCTTTTCTAACAGTGATGGTCAAATCACTCTTCCTTCCTTTTCTCCTCCAAAGCCTTGATGCTGACCCCTACTCAGGTTTAACAGTGCTGCATTCAGCAACTTCACTGAGACCAGATTAATACAGACTGGAGTACTATTCAGCTCATGTGTCAGAGCCAACCAGGTCCAAAAAAGTTAAAGATTTGTCTGATTTTGGTTTTAATACAGGAAGCAGAAGTTCTCCAGAACTAGAGATGCAGAGAGACAGAAGAAAAAAAGGAGGAACTGTCCGTGTGGTGAAGAAAAGATAGCACAGAGGCAGATAAACTTGAGGCACTGGACATAGCAGCTTTAAGAGATTTAGGACTAGCAGACAGCAGGGAGACATTTGCCAGCTCTGTGTTTTGAAAGCAATCCCCTCTTGTGCCTAAGCTGCAGATAGAAACAAGTTTCTTTGCTGCCAGTTGCATTGTAAGGCAGGCAGCTGGCAGGAGATCTGTGCCTCCTCTCTCCATAAAGGGGAGTCTTTGTAGCTGAAGGACACTTCTGGACAAATTGCACTCTGACAACCTCGCACAACTCTGGTACCTTGAGAAGGGGAAGTCAGGCTGGAGCCTAACATGTCTACAGATTCAGTCTTCGGGGATAGGTGATGCAGAAATGAATCGAGTTTTACATCAAGCTGAAGCACAGATGAAGAGGAATAAGAAGAGTTCTTTGTTGACAGGATAGGGATCTCCTGAGTACGGAAAACCACCAGGAATTTACAAGAAAACTATCAAATCCTATTGGTGCACAGTAGAACAATCCTTCTTAAAGGCATGTTTCTATTCCATTTCAGAAAATGCAAATGAAATATCACCCCATGGCAAAACTTAAATTATACCATTCACCTTGTTTTGCTCCCATGACAGACCCTGCACTCCTGTGAGGTCTTTGGCACCAGTTCCCAGCCTGGCCCTGGCATCTTCCTCCACAACTGCTAGCAGCTGTCCACAAGCAGGACTCAATACTGACCATAATCACGTCTGGAACTGCCAGTTCAGACCCACAATGCCACTAAAATGCACCTCTTTCACTGTGGGTGTAACTGCCCAACAGCTTATTTCCCACCTGGGACATCCAAATGTGAAAATATGCTGTTTCACTACCAGTGAGTTTCTTTACCTGGCTGTTACTGCAGATGTGGACCAGCAGGCAGTACTGCCCTCCCTCTCCATAATTTTCAACCTCTGCCCTGCACAGCAAGTTTGGAACAACAGTTGCTCCTGTTGTGGTTTAATCCCAGTCAGCAACTAAGTACCACCCAGTTGCTCTCTCATTCCCCATCTTCTGCCACAGTGGGAAGGGGAGGAAAATGGGAAAGAAGCTAAAATCCATTAATTGAGATAAGAATTTTTTGACAATTTAATTGAAATGTAATAATAATAATAATAATAGAAATAGAAAAATAAAATAAAATAAAATAAAATAAAATAAAATAAAATAAAATAAAATAAAATAAAATAAAATAAAATA
>VZUI01057169.1:0-49994 GCA_013401135.1 Cettia cetti | reverse complement strand
GGATCCCTGGCAGTGTCCCAGGCCAGGCTGGACAGGGCTTGGAGCAGCCTGGGACAGTGGAAGGTGTCCCTGCCCGTGGCAGGGAGGGATTTGAAATGAGATGATCTTGAAGGTCCCTTCCAACCCAAATTGTGTGATTCTGTGAACCTTTGGAATAGCAGAAATGTTTTTATGAAAAATATTACAATATTCAAATTATCTACTCAGAACATGGTAGCCTAAAAAGAATGTGTCTGCACAGGGGGCAGCTGCTGATGGTGGAGGCCTACAAAGCTTGTCTGCCTCATAGGGCTTGCCTGGGCAACCTTGGGATTCCCAGATAGCTTCCACACAAGTAAGATCTACATGGAAATCTGGAGGTGGTTGTACCAGGTGTCACTCTAAAGGCCAGTTTGTGCTGCTCAAATTTGTTTTTTTAACTCTTTGATTGATCTCATACAGAATGAGAATTGCTTTGTATGTTATTTTAAAAAGTTGTATTAACTCATCTTCCTGAGGCACAGGCATAGCCCCACTGTAGGTGATGGCAGAGATGCAGGCATGGCTTGTCCTCGCTATTTCCTAACTGCTCCCAGAGAGCAAACTTTTTTTCCCTTTATGGCTTGGCATTATTGCAAAATGCTTAGGAACTGGAAAAGCCCAGAGGAATCCCTTACCCTGTGGTAAAAACATTTTTGGGTACTGAAGATGAAATATTATGGAACTGAACGTGCGTGCTAGAGAAAAAATAAAGTGACTCTAAATATATTTTTTCATATAAATGCAAATCTTTATGTAATTCATTCCATAAATTGGCAAATCAGTATTTGGAATGAAAACTTTCTCAATACTATATATGTAATTTTAGTCTTTAATAGTAAAGTTGATGAGTATTAGCACATGTTTCTGTATAAATTCAATGTTAAGTATCAGTTTTTGCTGGGAAAAAATATGCAGGCTGAGTTGCTAATACTTAGTCAGCCTTTTTCTCCCCCCATAGTGTTCTGTTTTTGTAGCCAGTAAATTTGACACACCAAAACGTTTCCCTACACCATCCCCTCCACACTGACCCAAACGAGAGAGAATTCAGTCGGTGTTGGATCCATAAGAGGGCTTCAAACAGTGCTGTGTGAGTTGCAGCCCTGTTTAGTTGGTGTGGCTCCAGCCGTGGTGTCTGGTGACAGGAACGTGTTCCTGTCTGATGCCGCTGGAGTTGATGTCAGTGCCGAGAGCGGAGCCAAAGGGCAGGTGCTGACATAAAGCAGCTCGTCAGCCTTGGCAGGAGCTCACGCCCCGCTCTGAGAGGGAGCAGGGACACTGGGTTCTTTCAGCTGAGGAGGCATTTTCTGCTAGTCAAGATAATGAAAAGTTTTGCCTGTGGCACGCTTGTTCTGGGGGTAGGACTTCATTCCTCAGCACTGCTGCTTTCCTCAACCCTTCATCGTTAAAACTGCCACGTTAATAATGTTCATATGGCTGGAGCTGGTATTGATGCCTCAAGATAAGCTTATAGAGCACTTTCTGTAGTGAAATCCAATTTTCAATTGCTCATAATTTTTTTTCAGGCTTCAGTTGTTTGTCATGAAACTTTTCATGCTGAGTATCTTCCTTAGGCTCTTTTTTTTAGTTTGGTTTTTTTTTTTTTTTAATTTTTTGGCACTGCTTTAATTGAAAACAGTTCTTCTGTTTCTGAGAATGAGGTTAGGGAAAAATGTTACTTAACCAATGCTGAATTCTTACATCTGTTTTATTGAGGAGTTTTAGAGCCTTCATGCCTTGGAACAGGCTCTTGAGATTTGGGAAGTGGGGCTTAAGGGAGTGAAGCTGTGGATAGAGATGTGCCATTTACAATCCCTCTTAAAGTTTACTAAATCTGGCCAAGTTACAAGGTCCCAAAACTTGCCATTTGCATACATTGAGCAGAAACTTGTTGAAAAACTGGCAGCAAAATTGTCTGAACGTTGAGTTTTCATGAAGTGTGTTCCACAGAGCATTGTGCCAGTGAGGCTCAGGATGCAGCACCCCTCCGTGAGGTCCGTGAGCCCATTCCAGAATCCAGGGGGTCTTTCCCTGCTCCATGAAGTTGCTGGTAGATGAAGTTTCAAGCAAGAGAATTAACACTTAGAATTGTCCTTGTCCTTCGAGGGGCAAGTAGTGTAGAGGAAGAAGTTACCTCACACAAACAAAATGTTGCCTCTTAAAGGAAAAATAGAGACAAGCTGGATTAAAAAATAACATGCCCATTACTCTGCAGAGAGGTGGCAGGCTCCAAGGAGTGTGAGCAGATATTCTCAGGAGTAAGGGTGGCAGCCAGAGCATTCCTAAACTATGTAACTCGGAGTTTTTCAGCTCTGCTTATATTAGGAGTTTTGTTTAATTATTTTTGAATGTTCTCCTGAAGGCTGATAGAGAAGCTGGCTAGAATTACTGCAGGTACCAGTGGCGAGGTGCTTCACAAGTTTGGAGGAGTGAAACTTCGATCTAGGAGGGATGCAGCAGGTCTGTGCTGACTTTGCTGCGCTAGCTGTTCCTTGTTCCTCTCATGTCTCAAGAAACAGGAGAATGGAGTGCCTGCAGTCACTAGAAGCCAACAGGAGCAGTGTGCTGAACTCACTAACTGATATAAAAATCTAACTGCTCTGGAAAAGTAATTTCTTGGATGCCTTGACCTGTCTAGCAACTTTACAGGTCACTTCTTTTGGTGGTTGTCTGGATTTCTTCTTCCCCTTTCCCTACTATGTATGAGGATGAAGTTCTCCTGAGGATCCTACATCAAAAGCATTAGTTAATATCAATAACCTGATTAGTGCTATTTAAAAATAATACTGCCAAGATAATTATTTTGTGACATGTTTCTGTGTTTGTTTCTGCCTCATATTTTGCCTGATAGAGTCAACAGAAGATGTTACTGGAGTTGTAACAGTAACAATCCACAGTTAGTTGAGTTGTACACACTCACTGTGTTCCCTTCATTCTGACAAGAACAGTAAAGTACCAGGATGGTATTCTGTGCAAAAACCAGAGGAGTTTTCTATTAAAAACAAAAGTAATTAAATAAATAATAATTAAAAAATAAAAGCCTGGACAAAACCCCTCCAAAAACTAACCTTCTCTCCTCAAAATTGCACCAAAATAAGCCAAAGGAAAACAAGCCCCAAAACCCTACCATCCAACAACTCCTGTTTTATGTCTCTATGTGAACTTGTTGTTGGTGTGCGATTTGCTGTTCCAAGGCTGATAGATGACTGAGTCAGACAATTCCTCTAAAATTAAATCCAACATTGGGTGGATTTGCAGTTTTTCCCACATTTTTCATTCGTTTTCCTCTCTCTTTGTCTCTTCAAGCTTGCACTGAGTTTCCCGGGTTCCAAGTAGTCATAATACTGTGGTATTGTGCTCTTGTATAATATTATAAAACCTTTATTTCTTTTTTCTTGATATTGTGGTCACATTTGCAGCTTCAGTTATACTGGACAGTCTTCAAATGTGCAGCAGGAATATTGTTCCATTTCAGAAATTGTATCATTTGTGTCCAAAGGAGTTGAAATAGGTATTGCCAGCAACAGGCCAGGAGTTGGACTAATAAAAATGTGAAGATTCTTTGCTTAAGATATTCCCCTTCTTATAGTTATTTTTAATATATTTCTAAAAGTGAATTAATGATTTATTAAGAGTTATTCCCAGCCTTATTTGGTCTTTTGATTCAGAAGTATGTTATGTAATTTGCTTTACTTAATTCTTCAAGGTGTCTGTCTCTGGGTATGTCAACTACTCCAATTACATATAATAAAAATGTCATCAGGGATTTCCAGCTAGCAAAGCTATTCTGTGCTTCAGCATCTCTGGGCAAGTAAGAGAGGTAGACCCTGTCTGGAAATGTTAAATTTATCATAGACTCATGGAATCATCAAGTTTGGGAAAGACCTCGAAGATCATCAAGTGATATATATAGTTACAGGTAATATGATTTCCCTGATTTTACAGGTATTAACTTTGTTTTTGAATTTGTTTTTATAGTTTTTTCAGATTAAATACTTCATTGGGGGGGGTCTTTATACATTTCTGATTCCTCTGTGGTTTGAAAAGCTTTTATGAGGATGGAAGTCTGCAGCTGAGCTTCATGGTCTTGGGAGAAGATGATTGCCTCCTTATTTTAAAGTTAAAACAAGAAAAAGAGTAATAATGCAATAGATATGGTTCCTGCCATAAAGAAATCATTTCAGATTTCACAGTAAAGATCTCCTTAGATGGAAGGAAGATGAATGGTTTAAAATGAAGTAAACACTGTTTTTGCAGTGAAATGAGGGATATGCTTATTTATCAATCTATGCAATTTAGCGTTTACAATCTTTTTCAGTTCCATGACATTTGAAAGGTCGTGCAAAGTATTGAAGCTGGGATTAATTGCAGGAAGCAAACTGGAAAAGACTTTAAAAGAAAGGAAAGAAAAATGTGTGTATGTAATTTGGCTGGGCAACAAAGGAGACCTGACTATGCCTTTTATTTAAGGGCTGTAAACACTGAACTGGGGCAGAAATGTTTTATGGTATTACATAGAACCACTTAAAGGAATAAGTAGATGAAGCTGAACAAAGTAATGTTTAGCTGAATATTAGGGAAAAAAAATCTTAACATTGAGGTTTATTAGATTATGGAACATACTTCCCAAAGGATGTGGTTCAAGCTCCATTACTATTCCCTTAAAATTAGACTGGATAGAATAACAAGCTGTACTGGAGGGAGCACTATTGCATGGATAGGGGATGGACACAGTTGCCTAATACATCTTTGCATTTCACTTGCTTCTATGATTCATTTCCTGAAAAACTGCTTCCAGAATGTGTTAATGACATCATGGCCTCGGGCACCTCAGACTCATCAGTGCTTCTCTAGCTTTGGATGGTTTATGTGGAGATTTCCTGGGTTGTCTTTTCCCCAGTGGCTCCTCCACCCCAGCCATTCCCTGTGGCTTTCCTGTCCTGCTGTAGCACTGGGAGCAATGGTGACATCAAAAACTCGAGTGCCTGGGATGTATTTGAAGTGTGTAGGTACACAGAGACATGAGCTTGGCTGTTCCTGGAGGCTGTGACCAGGAGTGGGGCAGGCAAGGAGCTGGTGTTGCAGACCTTGGCTCCACAGAAACAACTACCTTCTGCTGTTCTTGGCAGGGAGGATGAAATACTGGTCTCCTTTACAATAGTGTTATTAGGTGTGAAAGCCCTCAAACAATTAAGTCATACTCAGTCATGTATTTCAATGAGCCAGTTGAAATCTATGAAATATAGAGCAGTTGTTCTGTTGCAGTGATTTGTTGAGAAGAAAATAACTTGGTTTTTAAATCACTTCTATA
This sequence comes from Cettia cetti, assembly GCA_013401135.1. Taxonomy (NCBI): domain Eukaryota; kingdom Metazoa; phylum Chordata; class Aves; order Passeriformes; family Sylviidae; genus Cettia; species Cettia cetti. Next base: position 44,665 of record VZUI01057169.1, on the reverse strand, counting down.
ATTCTTTTTAACGTTTAAAGAAGTAATCTAAAACATGCACTTAATCTTTCTATAGCATTTTAGTCACTTTCCTGTAGTATTTAGGAATTAAATACTTTAAATATAGTAGTAATGTAGCTGAAATATAACAGCACCTGAAATAAAGCCATGGCAATCATCTGTGTAAATTGTGTGACTTTGACCTTGCACGAAGGAGTAAGTGGTAGTTCAGTGGGATTTTAAGCCTGAATATGCAGTTCCAAGTGATCACACATTTACTCTGATTCACATCATGTGTAATTCTTGTGTTCTAGACAAGAAATAGAGTCAAGATGGACTGATACATAGCTGTAGTCTCAAAATGCTTTTAAATTTAGTGTCTCCCATGCCTGAATTCTTGCTGGAGCCTCCTGATAACTTAGAGAGCAGCTAGCCTACCAGTATTTCAAATACAATTTTATTTTGCTAGACTGTGACATCCAGAAAGTATTCATTTATAGCTGTTTGTAGAACTTCTCCTATGTCTCAAGCTAGTTTGGGTTAATGCTGTTAGTCCAATGCTGGACAATGAAGACTGTGAAAAATATTGCTGAAAATTAAGAATTGTTACTTTTGCTATTTTTATTACCATGCTGGGTGAAATGTTGCAAAAACCTATCATTTACTTGTGTCAATTGAAATAGTTACTGCAATTAAAAAGTGACTGCGAACAAAAAGTTATTCTAGTATTTAGGACAGCCATTTTTGGGCTTCTGAGTTTTTACCATTTCCCTACTTAAAAAAGTCTGCAGTCACCAGATTGACTTTTTCAGTCACAGGTTGTGGTTTGTGTGTATGCGAGTGTGTTTATGCTACTGATGAGTTTAATGTTGCTTGAGAGTGGAATATTTAACATGCTAATTTATAAACCACATAAAAATGATTCCCTATTTCCTATACTTCAGCTTTGGTAGTTTTTTCTGTAATGAGTCCTCCCAAATCTGCAGTGTGACTTCCCTAAAATTAGTCTAGCTACTGTTTTTATATTCTTTTAAGCAGGTGTACCCTGGGTTCCTCACAGGTTGCAATTTGAGTTCCTTAACTAAAGATCTGAGATATTGAAGATGTGCTTTATAAAGTGTAAAATGCCCTGATGCAGCAGTTGCCTCACTGATCCCCGTTCATGATTCCATGGACCTCTTTTTCCTCTCCCATTCATTATCACATAACATCCTCGTGGCAACTTGAGAAATTACTTGCATGGAAAAGTAATCGTAGGAAAGTATTTATGTATTTTTAGCTTTCTTCTAACACAATGTAGCAGCTGGAAACAAGGACAAGAGCCAGCACAACATGAACTGCCAGCTCTCCATGGGCCACCAGAAAGTGCTCATCAGACCACAGTGTGAGAACTATTGAATTGACTTAAGAAATGTGACACACATAATAAGCGTTAAAAAAACAACACTCAAGTTCCCAGTGCTGCTGCTTGAGTGTAATAAGAATTAAACAATAATTGTAATGTTTTTTAATAATATGTTATTTACTGGTTTTGGTGGAGGAACTACGTGATGGTGTCAGTTAGATGCAATGAAAATCACTTTTGCTTTAATTCGTCATCGTCTCTGTTTAATGATGTGTTAGATGCTGGTGCAGCATTGGGCAATCTTCTGGATGCTAAAAGTTTCAGAAATAGGAAATCAGAATGTGGAGCTAGGACTTGGATGTATTACTAACCATAAGTTAGATCTGTTCTGTTTTGTGCTTTTTTCATTGTGGTTGAGTTTTCTTTATTTAAGAAAATGATATTTAACACTGGCTTTGCCAGCTTCTGTAGCCTCATCTGTGTTCTTTCCATTTTTGCAACAAGGGAGCAGGATTGTTGTTTTGGAAATGTCAAAATGACAGGGGAAGATCAAGAGACCTTTTGAAGATCTTCATGTCTACTAAAACTCTTATTTTTTCCTATTTAAAAAGCAATCTGGGGCAGCGCCTCAAGTTGATGGCCTTAGCAAAATACTTTCAATAGTAATAAAAAACTCATTAGGAGAATGCTAAATATGTTTGAGAGGATGTGGGTTATGTGATGGGGAATGAGGGAAGGATCTGCTCTCGAGCTCAGTACGAGGAGAGACAGGACCGTACTCAAAAAGGCTTTGCCAGTATTAATTGCAATTTAATGCCTATATTTAAACGCAATGAAGGATGTTCAAAGGAAAGGTTGAAGTTCAGTGATTACTTTAATTGAATTTTGGAGCTACTATTAGATTAAAAAAACCCAAACAATACTAATTTCCTAGAAAGAAACTTGGAAATAAGTAACTCCAATTTCCTCAGCATTAATTTAATGCTCTGTCCAGCGGGAGAAGCCAGAGAGTTTGTCTTCTGAGCCTTGACACTGAAGGTTGAAAGGTGAATAATATGTTTTGCAGAAGAATTACAACTAGTTTAATAACTAATCCAGGAGAGCTCAAAAATCAATTATAGCTCACAGTCGGTTGATCTGCTGATTTGAAATAGTGGTGGACAGTGTTAGAAGTTGTTGACTGTAAATTGCGATGCTTTATATGAATGTCATTAGTTTTTAGAGTACCTTCTGCACTCTTGGTTTCAAAATGTGTTCAAAGTCAAATCTTAAAATTCTTATTCTTGTGAAATGATAAATAAGTGCATTTAAACTTTTTTTAAAGTAGGTACAAACATGAACTTTATTTGTATCTCATTGTGTAACAGAGACCAGGTATTAGGCTGAGATTTCTACAGAGTTGTGTTTGCATCAGTCATGTGAAAGAAAGTTCTATTTTGATGACTGTATCATAACTTCATTTTGCCATTAAGTGTTGTTTCACAGACTGTCAAACTAGATTAAAGTCCTGGGTTTGTTTTCATGGCTGTAAACTGTGTTTCCATTTCCAGCCATCTTACAGAAAAATCTCAGCTTCTTTGTTGCAAAATAACATACTTTTTGCTCTTATGACCTGCTTTTCTTGTTCTGCCTTGCATAGAGTTGTATGAACAGGGGGGGAAAAAAAAATCTGTTGTGGCTAGTTTGGTGGAAGAGAAGGGCAAAAATTAATCTGTTCATTTGGTTTGAAAGGTAAAAGCAGTCAGTTCCTTATTAAAATATTTGAGTATTTCCCAGAAATAATTGGCAGAATTTTTCAGTTCTCCATTTGACAAAACCTCTAGCAGTGTGGTTCCATGTGGGACTGAGTCAAGAAATAAAGTTGTATCAGTGAATCCCAGAGATGGTCAGGCTGGAAGGGCCCACAGTGGGACATCTGATTCCACCTCCCTGCTCCAGCAGGGCCATCCCAGAGCACAGGGCACAGGATTGTGTCCAGAGGGCTGTGGAATATCCCTAGTGAGGGAGACTCCAGCCCTCCCTGGTCTCTGTTCAGGGCAGGAGTTGTGCCTCCTGTGCAGGGCAGTTCCTGGGCTCAGCCCCTGCCTGTTCCTCTGGGGCCACTGCTGGGCCCCAGAGCAGAGCCTGGACCTGCTCTGCCCCTCCCTGCTCACAGGGACAGAGGGGCTGAGGGCCCCTCTCAGCTGGGGCTCCTCTCAAGGTGGAGCAGCCCCAGGTCCCTCAGCCTTTCCTGGGCAGGAAGATGCTCTAGGCTCTTCAGTATATGTGTCCCTCTCCACTAGACCTGCTCCAGGATCTCCATGTCCCTCTTTTACTGGGGAGCCTAGAGCTGGACACAGTTAGCAATGATGGACAAATATTAGAGAAATGCAATTGAATGTATTCTGCAGAAAACAGTAAACTGTATAAATGAAATAAGTGATCCAGATACCTAAATGTCTTGTTTTTAGCTTGGATAAAGTTGCAGTGCTGGGTAATGTTAATAGCACCCTGATGTCTTAGTTGTTGCTAAATCATTCTTACACTGAATCAAGGACGTGTCACCTTCTCCTAATTTAGGAAGAAATCCTGGCTGTTAGGGTGGTGAGGCACTGGCACCAGTTTCCCAGAGAGGCTGTGACTGCCCATCCCTGGAAGTGTTTCAGACTAAGTTGAATGGAGATTGGAGCAACCTGGGATAGTGGAAGGTGTCTCTGCCCATGGCAAGGATTAGAATGGGATGAGCTTCAAGGTTTCTTAGGGCACAAGGGGCTGGGAGGGGACACAGCCAGGACAGCTGACCCAGCTGGTTGGAGGAGTATCCCTATATCCTGTCATGCTGAACAATAAAACTGGGGGGTGTTGCCCAGGGGTGGGTGGACACTGCTTCAGGGTCTGCAGCAGGTGGTGAGCAACTGCACTGTGCATCACTTCCTCTGTATATTCTTTCACTATCATTATTATTGTCATTGTAATCATCATTTTCCCTTCTTTCTCTGTCCTGTTGAATTGCCTTCATCTCAACCCACAAGTTTTGCATTTTCTCTCAGTTCTTTTCCCCATCTCGCCAGAGAGGAGAGAATGATAGGCTGTGTGGTGTTAAACCACAACAGTGTTGAAGAGACCGTTTTAGGGTTGTGGATTATTGACTTCATCAGGCTTATAATTGGGACCAGAAAGATAGTATTTGGTACTGTAGAGCCTTTTCAAGATTTTATAAATATTCAGAAGCACTTTGCCTCATGATGGTGTTTCAGGTAAACTACCCTTCCTCCTTTTTGCAGTTTGATGGTTTAGTTTTGAGAACCCTGGCTTATCTTTGCCACCTCCCAGAGATGCAGAAAGCTTTGCAAAAACCTGAAATTTGTATTTCTCTTGAGATATATTAAAAAATGACAAGAGGATGGAAGTAAAAAAAACCAAACCCTCAATGTGAAAGAAACATAATCTATATGTTGAAGCATTTAGGCAAATTTCTCTTCATACCTGTAACGATCCCAGGCAGAACTAGTACTGTTGCAACCATCTGTGGTTATCCTGTTGGCTTAAAGAGGAGTTTTCATGGAATTATGGAATCCATGAAAGATTGATTTGTGTTGGAAGGGATTTCAAAGCTCATCTTGTTCTGACCCCTGCCAAGGGTGGGGACACCTTTCACTATACCAGGTTGCTCCAAGCCTTGTCCAACCTGGCCTTCATCCCTTTTAAACATGGAATTTTCTTCCTTTTATTCTGTTTTTTTTTTGCCCCGTGATGTTCTGAAGAAGCAGAATCTGAACTATTATTCTGTCCAGGCTTGAGCAGTGTCTCTTCTTCTATGTTTTCTGTTAGCTTCAGATATGAAAAGAATATAGTAAGGAAAACTTCCAAGGGAGTGCAGTTACTTTATTTTGTGTATTAAAGAAGTTAAATATGGTCTTGTAAAATTGTGAAATATACATAAATATAAAATTAGGTTTAACAAAGTAATATTTCAGGTATTGTGATCATACTGCTACATGCAACTAGAAACTTCCTGTCCCTCGGTGCTCCCAGGCTCTTTACCTATTGAGCATTCTAATCCAATGTTTATGATCAGAAATAACGTTTTCCTTTAAAATGTTTTTAACTTGAATTGTTGGAAGCATCATCCGTACATCAGGAATACTTAGCACCTAATGTGACACTGCCCTTGCAATGGAAAGGAATGTTTTGAACCTGTTACATGGGATTGGTTTTCTGGAGGGGAAACACATGAGAGATCTTCAGGAGGTTACTTGGGTCACATATTAATGTGCAGATTTCTGTCGGACATAGAGACCTTGTTCTCCCTGGTGGAAGATTCAGATTAATCACTGGTGTTTTGGCATATCCCTCTTCTCCTGACTATTGAGGAAAGGCGTAGTAATGCCAGTTGGTAGCCACAGAAGGATGAGGTGGTAGAAAATTAAAAACAAAACTACACTAAAGGTTAAGAACAGAAATTTTATTAACTTTAGTTTTTTTAGCATGTGGTGATAAATGTACTGTTGTTTTGGGGTTTTTAAAATAATTTCTTTGCATGTTACCTTTGGTTAACTCATGTGAGCTTAAAAACTTCATGGTCACATCATTCATTCTGGTAAGAACAGTGGATGAAAAACATGGTGATAAAGGGTTATTAATGTAACATGAAATTTTTGCTAAGAAGGCTGCAGTTATAGTACTTTTTATTATAAGAAATCTCTCAAGCTGTGTAACCGTGGGTGGCATTAGTCCCCTTGCCCATGACATGGCAGTAATTGCCTTGCAGTTGTCCTAATGAGGGAGCCTTGGTTTGTTACATAATCTGATTCAATAATTATGTTTGAAGAAAAATACTTATTGGATAGCTTGAATTTTTGTAGGGCTAAGAGTACTTGAAATTCTTTCAAATGCTTATACTTTAATGTTTTGCATTCAAATGGCTTACAGGTTTTTATCATTTACACCTTGAATCTGGCACGCTAGGAAGACTGGAAACTAAGCTTTCTTAATTTTTCTGTTTTCTTTAAGAAGGTGTGTTGTAATTAATTTTTGATTAAGGCATTAATTAAAAGAGTAAATAAGGATTTACCTTTTTTTTAAAGTGGAACTTACTATATTTTTTTTCCTTTATAACTCAAAGCTTTGACCTATTAAATGAATAATTTGATTAAATGTTTAGTCTCTGTCATAAAATTTCAAGATATACTCAAAAAAGTGAACTGCTAGGCAGGCATTTGGGGATGAATCTAATACTGTGCGTTTGAGAGGGGCTGCTTCTTATCCCCTTGGAATGAATGTATCAAGAGCCCAGATGTGATAAACATAGAGGTTTTGTCCTTTCCTCTGACTTTGACTCCAATACTGCTGAGTCTGCTGCATCTCTGTTTCAGTTTTGATGCTTTTCTTAGTTTTTTTCAGTGCTGTAATAGAGTCCCATGAGCATTGGCAAGGGTATAAGGACTAATGGACTTGTTGGAGAGGGTGAGGGGAGTCCTTTAATCTTCCTCTGATTCTCCTTCTTCTCTAATCAGTTTTTGGGCATGTAGCTGGTCATCTGATTTCACCAACACTGCTGTAGTTAGGAACAGGAATTTCAGATGCAGTAGTTTAGTATTGGAGTTAATTCTTTTTAGTGGCATAAGTGTGAAAATGACTCTGCATTTGAGGCCCAATCGTCAAAGTTTAGGCAGTGTGATAATGAGATTTTTTTTAGCCAGCCTTTGAGGACGTTACATTGGCTTTATACATTATGCCTTACTACTGGAGCTGTACATGCAAAATGTACAATTGTTGAATCAGGGAGTGGTTTGGCTGGAAGAATCTTAGAGACCATCCAGTTACAACCCCCTGCCATAGACATGGACAGCTTCCACTGTCCCAGGTTGCTTCAAGCACCATCCAGCCTGGCCTTGGGCAGTCTGTGTCAGTGCCTCACCGCCCTCATATGGATGGATTTTGTTCCAATATCTAACCTGAACCTACCCTCAAAAATAGCCTTGTGTATTAAAATATGATCAAACCTGTTATTTGTTGTTTTTTTTTTCTCTGCAGCTGGCCTGTGGACAGTGTTCACGCTGGGTGGGGTGGGCAGCAAAGCATCAACACAGCTGGAGCAGTGCTCCCCTCTGGCCAGCCAGAGCCTGCTGCTGCTGCTGGTCCTGGCCAACCTGACTGATGCTCCAGACACCCCGAACCCCTACAGGCAAGCCATCATGTCCTTCAAGAACACACAAGGTTTGTGTCTGTCCTTATTTCTGGGCCTGAACTGATGAAATGGAGTTTTAAGATTCTATGAGTGCTTAGAGGTTCTCTTTCCAAGATTTGTTGTCCTTCTAGCACACCCATGGAAGAGCAGTAAAGACTTTTTTATCTGGGAATTTTGAGGTGGAGTTCCTCAGCTGCTGTAACTTTATGGTGGGGACAAAGAGAGGATACTTTATCCTTCTGACTTGAGAAATATTAGAAAGCTTCATAATCCTGGTCCAGTTTACTTCCTGGGCTAGAAATTCTTGAAGGCTTCTACTGACCATCATGATTGTGTGACTCTATAATTTCATAAAATATACATAAAACTAATCTACAAGTAGATTGGTTATCTACAGAGTCGGCAGGAGTCCCCTAAAAATTTGTAGCACTTTTTGTCCTGGAGTCATGGTTCTTAGAGAGAAAGTTAATAATTAAATTGCTACATGGGTTGGCTGACTGTATTCTTGTATTTCAAATGTAAGAAAAAAGTGTTTAACATAAACACTTCCATGACTTTTGTATGTATGGGAGGTTTCAGGGTTGTGTTGATGCTTGTCTGGATTTTGAGAAGGCAGGTTCCTGTCTGTGTGTCAGGTAACTACAGGTGTCATGTGGCACTGACTTACAGGGGATCTTGTTTGGGACGTGGGAATGCCCTGACACAGCTTGTGCTGTTTAGATAGTTCAGTGCTCAGCCTGTGCCTTTCACAGAATCACAGGATCATTTAGGTTGGAAAAGCTCTTCAACTCCAACTATTCCCCAGCACTGCCAATGCCACCCCTACCCCATGTCCCCAAGTCCCAAATCCACATGGCTTTTAAATCCCTGCAGGATGGGGACTCCACTATTTTCCATGTATACTTTATCCATACTTAAATCTCTGGGTCTGAGCCATGTGGTTTTACCTTTCATTGGCTTTCTGTAGGTTGGCACTGTACACAGAGCTCAGGAGCTGTTTGACAACCTGTGAAGCCACAGTAATATCCTGAGTTATGCCCTTTTCTTCTGGGGAGTTTTTGTATTCCTTTATCCATTAAGTTTTAACCAGGTTGAGCTCTAAATTAATTCACCATTACCTAGGAAAATTTATTGGGTTGTGAAGGTGGAAGATTGTTCTCATAAAGAAGAATTCTGAGTCCTAACATGCTTCTTTGATTTATTGGATACCATTTACAGGTGGTTGAGATCAAATTGTTGATAAAGGTTTTGTTTTGTCCTGTCTTTAAACTTCAAGCTTCCTTTAATGTTGCATTTTGGTTGACTTTGTTTCTTGCCGTCAGTAGCCAGTAATGTATTTCAGTAAAGTGCATTATACATATATCATTATAAAATTTTGAAAGAATTTATTTTGTATCAAATGTAGCATGAAAAGCTGTATTTTCTCTACATGTATATGTTGATAGAATGACCTATTGTTTCCCAGAAAGTTGTTCCCACTAGCAATACACATAATTGAGCTAAAATTTGATTTCTGTGAACATTCTAAGGCTCTTGTAAGAGGAAAGTAATGTGAAAAAAAGAGGCTGGTTGCTGTCATAATATATACTATAAAAGGAAAATTGGCATTTTTGTTAAAATAATTTCTATAATTTAATTGGAACAAAACTGGAAGAATTCAGGATGGGGTTTTTTTGTGTACATGGTCAGAATAGTTTAATTTTTCTGTTGATCAGTTTAATGTTCTGCAGAATAATACAGAATATGCTGGTGTTGCTGGTAAGTTTCTTTAATTCTGTTTAGATTTTTATTTTACTGGACTTTTTAGTACTGAGAAAGGACTGAATTGTTCTGATTTTGCTGTCTTCATCCAGGTTTTCCCTCCTGAAGGGAAATTCCTGCCCAAAGCAGGAAGGTTTTAAACCAGCTGGTCCATAGTCATGGTCAGTAGGTGAGGAGGGCCAGGTTGGAGTCTGTCCTGTGCCTGTGGGTACATGGTTGTTGAACAGGCAGAGTTTCTGTTGTCATGGGGCTGCATCTCCGTGTGGTTCCCAAGCCCTGCAGGCAGTTCTGTTTGCTCCAGGGCCTCCTGCTGCCTCCTGCTCAATGGCTGGAGCTGTCCCCCCTTGCCCTGGCCAGGAGTGGTGGCTCCCCGGCACGCTGTCTGCTGGGCCCCACAAAACCAGTGGCAGCCAGGGCTCCTGCAGTGCTCCTGCAGCAATTCCAAGCACTTTTTCCATCCAAAGTGTGTGGAAATGTTGTTCAAAATACGTGACAACTGCCACGCTCTTCTGTGCTGAAAGCCACTTAGCAAACTTCAGTAAGAATATGGGCTTAAAATCATAGAACCACAGTGTGGTTTGAGTTGGAAGGGACCTGAAAGACCACCCAGTTTCAACTTTCCTGCCATGGGCATGGACACTTTCCACTATCCCAGGTTGCTCTAAGCCCTATCCAACATGGCCTTGGACACTGCCAGGGATGGGACAGTCACAACTTCCTGGGGCAGTCTGAGCCAGGGTCTCATCACCATCACAAGAAAGAATTTCTTCCTGATCTCTCATCTAAATGTCTTCTTTTTCTGTTTAAAACCCTTCCCCCTTGTCCTATAGCTATTAGCCCATGTAAAAATTCTCTCACTCTCCATCTTCTTCAAAAGCTCCCTGGAAGTACCAGCCTTTTCTGTTTCCTCAGGGAATTTCTAGACCTTAGAGGTCTGTGCAGATGGACATTTTTATAGAAGCTAGTAAAGGTTCTGTGAACAGAAATCTGTTTTATTTTTGCTTCCAGCCCTGGCACAGAGTATACTGTGATTATGAACAAACTGTTACTTTGAGGGACGTCATACAATGTGATGCGATGTTTTACATCACTTAACCCACCAAACTCCCCACCACACACCTCTAAAGTCCTGACACCTATGTTTCACTGAGATATCACAGTAATCTTGATGTATGCACATGCACCCTTCATGCCAGGAAAGGGGTGAATGGGAGATACTCTGTCTTAGTGGCAGAGAACTTAACCTGTAAGTTGGATGTTCAGGGTTTGGAAGTTAATCATTGATATATTGATTCTTGAGATGACCTTGTGTCTGTCCCACTTCCAGCAGCTCCTGGGATCACTTTCCTTCTTAGCAGTGGAAGCCATATGAAGGGACAAAATTGTTTTACAGAAAAAGGTGAATGTTTTGTGCGGGTACTGGGATCTTACTCAAGCTCATATGGGAGGGCAACCTCAGCTTTTTGGCACAACTAAAGCTCTGTTATGGTTTATGACCATTGGTGATAAGAATCAAGGGTGATTTTTGTTTCCTTCTTTCTGTGGTGTCTTAAATATTTCCCCAGAGATTTTATACAATTAACAAATAACTGAATGATAAACGCATTTGTTAAAGATTTTATTTTACTTCCTTATTTCAGATAACACTGCTTTTTCATCATCAAATCCACATGCTTTCCAGATCAACTTTAACAGTTTATACACAGCTTTATGTGAGCAGCAGAAATCTGATCAAGCCACTCTTCTCTTATACATGCTTCTGCATCAGAACAGCAACGTGCGGACCTACGTGTTGGCACGGACAGACATAGAAAATCTGGTGAGTCTTCCTCTGCCTCCTTTTCTCTCATCATGAGGGATTGCTCTGCAAGCTTGGTTGTTTCCAGCTGCCAGCGGCCTCTGTTCTGCAGTGGGAGCAGTAGGTTCTGGATCACTCATCCACCAGTTCTAGCTGACTTACTCATTTTTGTTGTGTCATCTCAGGAGTGTGGTGCTAAACACGTCACTGGAGTCTGGGGTGGTACTGGTAAAGCTATGAGACCATCTTGGATTTGCTCTTCCTTTGTGCAATTATTGTGACCCAGGTCAAACCTGCCCTCTTCTGATCGTGGTGTAGAGAAACTGGTAGCAGATACCATTCCATTTGTTATTTCATTTATCTCTTTTGGATATTCAGGCCAGAAAGTTGCACAGGCTTGCTCTGTGCTTTCAGGAGTAATAGTGAACAAAATGAGCTATAACTGAGCTAACATGCCAAATGTCTTACAGAGTTGACCTAAGACTGAAACTCCTCAAGGAGCAGCTCAAAGATTTTATAGAAATACAACTGTAGTGCCTTTTTAGCTGCTTGAATAGGATTGTGGTTAATGGTCAATATAACAGACACCTGGTATGGTTTTTGTAGGTTATAAATTAGCTTATGCTCCCCGTTTATAGTAATGTCACAAACCACTTCAACAAATCTTACTTATTAAAAAGCATTCCTTTAATAAGATAATGGCTGTCTAGGGGAATTGGTAAGAGAATAGAGGACCCTTTCCATTTTAATATTTGAAATCTTGCCAGGTAATTAGATCCTTTGCCTGTTTGATGGCAGATATGGAGTGAGTTTGGTTTCAGTCCAAGTTCTAGCAGATGTATTGCTAAAATCGGAGTTGATAGACGCCACTGTTGGCAAACTGGGGTGAGATGGTTGATACTGAATTGATTCAAGACTGAACTCCTGTGTCCACTGCAGATTATGTAGGCAAAGGCTGAGTCATTTTGCATGAATTCTGTGAACAAATGGTAATGTATAATATTTGGGGCTGCTAGTGTGTGATATGACAAGCTAACAGCTGCTAACCATAACAATTTGCGGCATCTTTAGAATCACAGAATAGAATCCCAGAATGGTTTGGGTTGGAAGGGACCTTAAAGCCCATCTTGTTCCAACCCCTGCACGTCCAGGGATGCCTTCCACTATCTCAGGTTGCTCTAGACAAGCAAATATTAGGTGTATGCATTGTTTTATAATTATAATTACAGTCTGATACACTGTAAAACTTCCAGAAAAACAGTGTGGTGCATCTGTCAAAACAAGTCAAGATGCAGGTATTCAGACTCTCAGCAGCGTAGGATATTTTCATATATTATCACCTAAAAAATCTTGTCAGAAAGTCACAAAAATTATCAGCAACTTTAAACATTTCATGGGAAAAGCTAAAAATATTCAAAAAAGCATCACTGTAAAGTCAACAGTATGGTTTTGTGGGTATTTTGATTTTTTTAATACCAACATTTGAAAATGCTCTTATTTTGTGCTTCATGCTCCTTCTTTATGATCTCTACTGACAAGTTACTGACAACTTTGTCCAAGCCTCTTGTTTTTTTTGGGCCAGTAGATAAGGATAAGCAGCATCTAACTGAGAAGAGCAGTTTTAAGTGCTCAGTAAGGCAGGCTGAGCCAGACCCAAAAAAATTGGGAGGGCTGGTAAGGCTACTGGACAAAGAATTCATGACCTCCTAACTACAGTCCAGCAGTGAAAAAGGTTCAGTCTTAGACTTGAAAATGAAATCGAGGGACTTGAGTACTGGAGCTGGCTATCCTTCCCTGTATGGCAAGAGTGGTGCTGATAAACTGTGTACTCTGCTGGTGGTGTACTTCCAAACTTCATAAATAGTTGCAAACTATTGAAAAAGGGATCAGTGTTGAGAAACATGGGAGGTTTTTTTTCTTTAAAATTAACAATAACACTATAAGAGGTGTAAGAAGCTGACTCTAGCTGGTCAGAGAAGGGCTTGGGGAGCATAAGGGTGTGTATTGCCTTCATAAAGGGGAATCCTTGAAAAAACAGAAATCTCCACTTGCAGAGAGGGGTGGTAAGAACTAAAGCCTGGAGGCTGAATCCCACTGTCCAGAGATGCAGGATAAAACAGTAAAGTCATTAATTCAGAGTCAAAATGATTTTTGAAGGAGGGTGGAGGACTTTCTGGAGGCATGTGGTGTAAATCAGTGACCTCTTTGTACAGAGGCAGTTGGATGAGTGAAGTATAAGGTACATAGGTGCTGTGTGAGAGATCATGTCCACAGACAGCTCAGAGCTCATCCTAAACTTCAGGGGATTTTGCATGTTGTTCCTGTTTCACTGCACTTACTGCATCGCATGTGTTGTGTTTTTCCCCTATTTTAATTTGTATCCCTTTCTGTGCCCAGGAAGCATCACCAGAAGGTGCTCTGTAACATTTCATAAGGATTTTTGAAATGTGTCTCTGCTCTTTTTCAACTTCAGTTTAACTTGTAAATTAAAACAGTTTGTTTTTCTTAGCTGGTATAGCAGATACTGTCTCAGCTCACTTACTCATTTGTATGAATCTCTGTCAGTTTTAGCTAAATACCTTTACCTTCTGGTGGGCTTTGTGTTTTATTATTAATAAAGAACCTTTTTTGCTCTTACTATAATTCTGCTTGGCAAAATGAATAGGATCTTTGTGTGTCCTTCATGACTTCATTTTTTGAAATAACTGCATTAAATATCTGATGCTAGAGAATCTTCAGTTAGAGAAGTTTACATCTGGTATTTGGCTGTCCTTTTAAAAGTGCTTGCAGGGATCCTCTAGAACATATGGGACAGGTGAAATAGAGGGCACTTAGCACATTTTTTGATAAGGATAGTGTTCTGGTCTGTGGCAAGGAGACTGTTGAGCCTTCTTCTGTTTGAAAGAGCAGTATTGCAAGTAAATATACCAGTGAGATTTCTGCGTGTAAGAAATGAGCTATTCGATGTGTTTGCTTTGGCTGCTGAGTTGAGATTTTGTTTCTGCTCAACATGATGGAATGAAATAACATACATGATGATGTTTTTATGTCAGCTGATGGTACAGCAGAATTTTTTTTCCTGTAGTATAAATTCGTCTTAAGCAGGTTGCTGCTTGTAATCATTTTGTTGATTACTAAAGACAACATGTTTTTAAATTTTACCGTGGAAACCAGCCCTGGACTGGATATAGCACCTGCAATTTTCACTGTCTGTTTTTACCTGCCACTTGTTTTGGGGATTAAAAGTTACTTTTTAATGGTCACTGTTTCTTGCCAGTTAAAAGCTGTTCCTGAGGGAGGAGTGTTAGTAGTGGTGCAGTGGAGGTGGTGTGATGACTGTGAGGAAAGGGTCAGCAATACAAAAGAAATGGTGCCTGTCTTCTCAATATAGGGTGTGATAAAACCATTGCGTGAGAAGGTAGGTATAAAAGTTTTAATGTATATATGTAGCATAGAGGTGTAGAAATGTATTTTGGTTGAAAGTCTAGATAAATTTTAATATAATTAAATATTAACTGAGAGGATTTTTCTCTTTTGGAAGACTCTTGTCTCTTCCAGAATCCTCCTCAGACTCCTCCCGGGCATCTCCTGCAGTTTCCACCTTTACTTGGGACACCTGAGATCCCAGGCAGCAGCCCTGGGCTCCTTCAGAGAAGTGCCCTGAGATGTTTTTGCTTTCTAAATAGCAGATCTCGCTTCCAAGGTTCACTTAAGACTCCTTCCAGGCATCTCTCAGGGTTCTTTGAATTTTTCTAGAGACCTGAGACCCAGGTTTCAGCTCCAGATTTCTCCAAGGAAACTACCTAAAAGTCTTCCTCTTCTGAAGAAAACTGTCTCTTCCAGGCTCTAGCCAAGACTCCTTCCAGGCATCTCCAAGAGTATTTCCAATTTTACATTTTCATATGATTAGAGTTTTAATTGAATCTTATATTGTAACTTTTTTATAGAAGTGGTGACTTGTAAACTAATTTTTTGCTTTGAGAACAGTAATACTTGTCCTAAAGGTGTGTGTGCATCTCAATATACAAAGGAAGAGGTGTTGTAAGGAGGAAGGATTGTGGAAAGTTTATGAATTGGTTCTTGTTCCATCTGGAAATGGCACATAAATGAGAATGAAGTTCCCATTTGCCTTCCTGACTTTTGTTCAGTTGTGTAGATGGAGCAAAGCCTGAAAGAGGAGTGTAAAGGGAAACGTGGCCAAAGGAGTGGAGGTTTTGGAAGCAACAAAGGTTTGTTTGGGACAGGAAGACTGATTGCCATGATCTAGAGTGCCAGACTACTCTTCAGTAGCAAGTATGGAGCTTTAGTAGCAGCACTTTCACATATTGGCTTGTAGGGGAATGGCTGCAATGTCTCAATATCATGTATTTTTAAATGTAGTTTGTACAATACACTTGTAGGACTTGGAGCACTTGAGGTTCTGAATGGACTTCTTCAGTTACAATTAGTATTAATGTGTGTAGACAGAGGAGATATTTTGGGCTGTTCTGAAGGAATGTGTTTTGCCAGAGTGGTTTGTATGGTTTAACACAACCAGACTGAATCACAATTATCTTTAAAGGTCCCTTCCAGTCCAAACCATTCTGTGCTTCCATCTGGGATCTGTCTAGAAAACTAAGAAGTCGTTCCAATGGTTACCTTCAGCAAGGCTTTTGTTGTTCTCCCTGCAAAGTCCAGTTTTAAATGCAATTCTTCATTTGTTTTATGTTGCTTCCAGCTCTATCCATCTTATTATAATAACTCTTGGACTTGGAAATGACAGCTTTTACATGCAAAGCAGCATGCAAGTGTTGGAGATGGAAACAATTTGAATGGTGGAGTAAAGTGGTGATGTTTGTCTTTCTTTCTCCCCATCCAAAGAAAAGGACTTTTTTTGCCTATATACTAATTAGAAGTTCTAGGGAAAACCTGGTCTTTACTCAAGACTGATAGAAAACACAAAGATGGTACTCAGTTTCCGCTGGGGAGAGAGGTTTCTGAAGGATACTTTTAAATGGCAAGGGAAGGATATTTGCAACATGTAATTTAAAAATATATTTTTATTTTAATATTTATTTAATATTAATAAAAATATTACTGTGAGTATATTCTCCCTCTGCTTCTGTTGTCATCTTGTCTTGACCCTGACCAAAGCATGTGTCAAAAGGTTTTGTGGCCTGCAACATTTAGATCAATCTCATTTCATTCTAATAGAAACTGGTTTAGTATGTCCCAACTGTTTCAAGGATGGTTGATTGTAAGAGAACATTTTGGTAACTTCAGAGGCTTGTGAAGCACTGGTGTCCTGGCTGCTCACCAGAATAGATTTCACATGATTCATCCAGCTGCATTTGGCCTGTTTCGAAAAACAGCAAGTTTTTAGGTGTCTAGAAGCCTCTTGGAACTGAGACCTTTCTCCAGTTCCTTTTTCCAGGGCTTTTTGAGATTTCGGCTTATTTCTGCAGCCCAGGGAAGCCACGTTGTACTGAGCCAGTAGAAAGCTAATTTTCATTTGGTAGAGAGACAGTGTTTGCATCTGGATTAACTTTAGACTAGCATTCAGGTATGCTTGCTGTTGCAATGAAATCTCATTTTCGTTATTATTGCAAGGCTTTGGCTTAAGCTGTTCATCCTGGTGGAAATGTTGCAAGACCTTGGGCTGAACTCTGATCATAATGATCAGTCAGTTCTCTTTGGCTGCATATTATCTAAAATTGGAAAAACAGGCCTTTTCTAGTCTTGACCCAACCCAAACTGTTTTTTTTCTGGTATTGTCTTTACACACCAAAATGGGATTTAACTTTCATGTCTCAAAATGCCTCTGCTCACCTCAGCTTCGATGTGCTTGGCTAGGTTTGATGAGGAAAGGTTTTTCAGGGCAGGCTTGTGGTAGCACAGATGGGGAGACACAACTGTTTTCCTGCTTGGACTGGTAAAAATCTTTAACAATTCTCTTTTCCCCATAGTGTAGAGAAAAGGACAAGCATTTGGAGATTATGGTGGCTGGTATGGCTGGGAATCTCATTTATTAGGGATTGAAATTCCATTTCTAACCACAAGAAAGCACTTGTTTAGACTCCCTTGTGAGACAAAATGCAGCAGATGGAAGTTGTTTGGGCACAATATCACTGCTCAGGGGTGGTTGTTTCAGGGAGGAATTGCTATGAATTGTCAAGGGCACGGCAATACCTTGGACCTTTAGAGCCTTCTCTGTTTACTGTCTGAGGTACAGAAAGACTAAACTAATACATAGATTTTTCCTTCCCTAAAGGTTCTGCCAATTCTTGAAATTCTGTATCACGTTGAAGAAAGGAATTCACACCATGTTTACATGGCCCTTATAATTTTGCTGATCCTTACTGAGGATGATGGCTTCAACCGATCCATTCATGAAGTGGTGAGTCGCTGTTTTGGTAAATAATCCTTCAGCTCTAAAAATAATCTAAATATTTACATCTAAAAAGATGCATTGGCAAATCTGTTCCCTCAGCAGAGGCTGTATGAGCTCATCCAAATTTGATGGCATATACATCTTTCTTTTGTAAGAAGAAGGTACCTGAAGACTGATTTCAAAACTTCCCCAGTGAAATGAACAAATGCACTCTTTCCTGTAGGGAAACTGATGCAAATATCTCTTTTTCTGTCTTGTTTGGTGTTCCCTGTTACAAATTAGCTTAGTAATAGCTGGGCAGGCTGCCTCAAAGGTGCTGAATGTTTGCCATGGAAGTGGAGGGCCTAGAAGAGAGGAAAAAAAACAGGAAACCTTTTTTATTTCTCTTGAAAAACTTTGCTTAACTAGTCTGATGCAGCCTTTAGCTGGAGTTGTATTTTCCATACTAAATATTATTTCCTTACTTGGCACGTCTTTTTCTGTCTCTCTGTTAGATTAATTTCTATTTTGTGTTGTCCATATAACAGGATCCAAATCTTTACTAGCTTTGATGGACCTTGACCATCTGTGCAGGAGAATACCTTCGACAATTATGTCCTATTTTCCCAGATTCTAAAACTATGATACTACATGAGATATTTGCACTGATTTAATTTTATTTTTTGACTGGGACTCAGAAATTCTCTTTTGGGGAAATTATTATCTTTTTGAATTATTATCTTTGCAAAATTATTGAAATGCAAAATGCTGAAAGCATGTTTCAAGGCTCCTAAACAGAACTTTCTCTGGTGAATTTCCAGCCTATTTTGGAGGGAGCTGGCATTTTTTCTTGGTGCCAAGCAGCAGAGACTTGCAGTATTTTTTTCTTTGAAATTTCAGATTATTTAGTATACCTCTGTGTGTAGAAAGCAGGAAGAGATGATTTAAATGCAGTTTCCTGGGAATACCTTTTTGGAAGCAGCTTTTAAGAACACCTGTAGTAAACACGCAGATGACCGAAATATTTTCTTGAAACTTTTTCCTGCCTTCAACTTTGTGTGCCTTCAACCTGTACGTGTGCACCAGAGGTGTATGTGTGTGATGTGTATTTTTGGGTTCCATGTCACTGAGTTATTTATCATCTCTCATAAACTGGGCTTGTTGAGAGTTGGAATTCAGCAGACAAGGTGTCGTTCCTGCCTCAGTCTCTTCCCCTATCACTCTTCGTTCATTTTAGAGGCTTTACACACGGTTTTTCAATAAATTCCATACTGGATGAGTAAAAGTGGAAGGTTTCCCTTAAACTTCTTAATGAGGATCCAGCTGTGGAATGAAAACATAAATCAAGTTTTCTTGTCTGGTTTATCCTGCCTTTCAGCTAACCCTGCCAACAGAGTTGTAGTGTTTGCTTGCAGTGTGGATATTGGTTTACTACTTCTATCTTAATAAAAATACAAACCCCACCTTGTTCCTTTTACCCTGCACTGATCTTTTTTTCAGTCATGCCTTTGCTTCTTCAATTTTCTTCACAATTTTTTTGACTTTACTTCAGATGTTCGCTAACTGCTTCTTTCTTTTCCTCTGTGGTTGCGTTTTCCTGCTCCGTAGTGCCTGGTTCCATTTGTTAATAGTGCTGTTTGGCCAGAGTTCTTCTGGATTTGGTTCTTAATGGGATAATGAGAGGTGGCTGTGAGGTGCATGAGCCTGCCTGCCTGCCTGCCTGTTTGAGCTTCTCCTACACATTCCTACAGATCCAAAGGAGGGAAATAAGTGTAAGGGGAAAAAAGTTGCAAAGTCATACTTATAAATCCATTCCCCTCACCCATGTCTTTAAATTAATTAAATAGATGTTTTCAGGTATGAATGAGTAAGTTACTGTTCAAAAACTCTAGTATTAGTTCAAAATTAGTCTAATACTTTCTTAAGTATTGACTCCACATCTCCTAAAGCCTTCTTAGGCTTTTTTAGGGTATTACAGGTTTGCAGAATGATGAGAGTCAGAAAATGTAGTATGCCTGTGTAGGCCTTGCTGAAAAATGTGAGCATGTAGCATCAGTTTCATAAGTCCCATGCAAATACAAATACATACCAAATTTTGGCAGTTACAGCAGGATTATTTTTTTGCTCCATCATTTGGGTTAAAGATGAAGAAAAGAAGATGTGCTATATTTTAAATCAACTTGTTTTTCTCTCTGCTGTGTATCCCGTGTACTGTTCTTATAAGAACCATGACTGCACAGTTCATTTATGTGCTATTTTCCATTGTGGCATTTAGCCCACATTTATTTATTGATTTTTAGGATTAATTTTAGTGAGCAGTGTTTTATAAATCTTGTATTTATACCAACTGGTAAGGAGCTCAGGAAACCACAGAAACTCTTTTTGACTGCTGTAGGATGCTGAGGCATTTTTTATTTAAAATGAATATGGTCTTAACTGCCTAGAAAATATGATCAAAATTATAGGTTCTGTTCCTGCAATTGGTTTAATCCAGTTGGGTCACTGCAACCACACAGAACTCGATATCTTTCACTAATAATAACAATAATTACAATAGCAGAGTAAACAAGTAAATACAAGAATTCCCCAGAGGGACAAGTATTGGTGATCTTTTGTCTCTGATTTATGAAATTCTAAGTAAAATTACATCAGACATCAAAATAGCATTGTACAGTATTTTACGTAGCAGTAACCTTATTGTGCTATTGTAACACTTTATGCTGTAGTGAATGGTGATAGACTGTAAGTCACGATTTAACTGTGTTTATTTTTAGTGTGTTAAAAATATCTCACAAGCAAAGTTGTGGGAAATTAAGAATCTCACTGCTTGGTATACGTAGAATTGAGCTCCTGCTCTTTGTATCTGCAGTTTGTGCTCCCTGAGTTAGAACTATACAAAAGCTTGGTATTTCTAAAAATGATTAACCAAAACATTTTAATTGCTTCTAAAATTATTCTTGTGAGACCACCCCAGGACTAAGCCTTTTCTTTTCCTTTCCTTTGTAATGTTAACTGCAAACCAGTGAGTTGGTCAGTAGGGGCACTGGTTCTAGGTAGATGATTTTGAAATTTAAGGTATTTTCATGCTTCATGCCTCTGAAAACCAAAGTGGATGGTGGTGGTTGCTGTTGTTGGTTTTGAAATAGCCGTTTCACTGCCTACCAGCTCAGGTTGCTTTCCTCAGTGTGGAGGAGAGGTAACAGGTTTTGGTATGTAACTTTATAAGTGTGAGTTTATCTTTATTTTTTTTTTTAAGAATAGTGTATTATTTCAAGGAATAGTTATCTCAATAACTGTCTTTTTTCCCAGGTTAGTGTTTTCAGAGTTTCAGGGAGTACCACTGAAGGTTTCTGGGGTGAGACTGGAGCATTAACACATCTTTGTCCATGCTTACAGCTGTCAACGTGTTACTTAATGAGCCCTGGTAACTTCATGTTTTGCATTAAGAATCTGAAATTTGGCAGGTGGCCTTTGTGCTGGGTCTCTGCTGCTGATAATATGACTAAATGTGACCAAATTATCTGTCTCTGGGCACAGGGAGCAGTCTGTTTCCATCTGCGCAGCAGAGACGTAGCCGGAGGTGGCCTGACGTCTGTGGAAACTGAATATTCTCATTTTGCTGCTCCCAGAGCCATCTGGGCTGTGTGCATCCTCCCCTGCCCAGGGATCATGTTATCAGCTGAGATAGGCAGGGACGAGCTGCAGCTTGTGCAAGTGCAGCTCCCAGTTCCCGTGGGATGGGACTGTGCTCCCAGGGATGTTTCTGCTGCTCCTTGGCAGGGGTTGAAACCACACAGAACTGTTTGGCTTGGAAAAGCCCTGCAAAGGCATCGAGTCCTACCATTCACCCTGCACTGCCAAGGCCACCAATGACCCATGTCCCCAAGTGTCACATCCACATGTTGAAGAAAATGTGTAAGAATGTATACCCTGATGTGACAGCACTAGGGAAAAATTTGGAGCAGGCTGGGACTGGCTGTACATGGAACATGGGGTGGTGCAGTAGAGGAAATGGACAAGAGTGAAACAAGAAGTAGGTAAGATTTTGGGATGCTGAGAAGAGAAATGAGTAAGGAGGCAGGATAGGACAAAGTGACAAAAAGCTGAGGAAGGTGAAGTCAGGCTTCTTTTTGATGAGAGACTGGGATGGGCAGGGTAGGACAAAGGAGTGGCTTCACCCTGGCAGATGGCAGGGTTAGGTGGGATATTAGGAAGAAGTTCTTCACTGTGAAGATGGTGAGGCCCTGACAGAGGTTCCTCAGAGCAGCTGTGGCTACCCTATCCCTGGAAGTGCCCATGGCCAGGTTGGATGGGGCTCGGAGCACCCTGGGATAGTGGAAGGTGGATTGAGCTTTAAAGTCCTTCTAACACAAACCATTCTGTGGTTCTGTGGTGGTAAGGTGTGGGTGGGGGGGAATGAAAGCAGGTAAAAGAAAGAGCTGAGAAGGAATGGGGTCTGGGAGGGTGAGGAGGTGGAAATAAGCTACAAGGAAGGAAAACAGAAAGGGTGATGGCTTCTATATACAACAGTTTCATGAGAGGATAGAAAGATGTGTCTGAGGATGTTGGAGGGCTCAGGGTGCTACTTGAGACTACTTGTCCCAGTCCCATTCCTCTTGTCCCACTGGGAGACCCTGTGGGAGGGAGCAGGTGATGGTATCTGCTCTCAGTTCCAGCACAGAGTGAACCATGAACTTCCACTTTGGTTGGTGAAATGCAGGGATGTACCCCTCAGAATACTACCAAAGAAGGTGGGAGGAAACATGGGGATTGTTTTATTTGTGGGAGGAGGTTGCTTTGCTATTTCACTCATAAATCACAGACTACAAGAAGTAACTTATTAGAAATTTAATCAGTTAAGTTGATGTTTTTTTGGCCAGGATAAGTGTGTTTTGTCTAAGAGGGGAAAAAACCCAAACCAAACTCTTGGGTATCATTTCAGAGCAAATTGAGTGAAATTATTTATTTTCAATAATCATCAGGAAATACGTCCCTTTATGTACTATTGGTTTCAATTTACATTGTGTATCATGTCAAAACATAGTATTTTATACTATCAATTTTCATAGATGTATTTTGTTTTTTAAAATGTCTGTTAAATTTTCAATAAGCATTTAAAAGTCAGGAAATGAAATGTGCAACCACAACTTATCCCTGCTATATTTATATATTACTGAGAGTAACCATTATTTAATGATCATATACTGTATTCTTCAAATAACAATATGTTTTTCTTCTGGAAGGTTCCAGTCCTCAGCTTGAGATATTTGAGCTTGAGGTATTTGTTGAAGTGGTTAATTTATTTCTTTATATAAAATTTTCTCTTGAGAACAGGTATATACACATAGTCAAAAATAAGGTGTTATTAAGAAATTACAATTAAGGCAACCAGGATGAATGTCTACACTTGCTTTAACATTTTACATTTGTGAAGTAACCCATGAACTTGCTATATCTTACCATATGTTTAGGCTTAGCAGCCTTGGGATGATCAAGTTCTCCACTAGCACAGTATCTTCTTGCAGTGAAGTTCATACGTGTGATTTATTAATTACTAACTCTAGCAGCTTTAGAAAGTTTCAGTTGCCTTTTTTTGTGAAAATATGTGCGGATTTTGCTTTGTCTTTCAGGCATTTCCTGTTAATCATCTATGTTGTTCATCCCGACTAGTTGTCTTTGGTTTCTTAAACTCCTTGGATGACTTGTTTTCATTTATACCATCATCACTTTGTCTTAAGATGTTATTAATGACTTGTTATAACCAGAAATTATACTGGTTTCCACATCCATTCGTCACCTGCTATTTGTAGAAACCTTTCTTGTAGTGATTTCATGTTTCCCATTCGTTCCTCAGCCTTGACCATTCTCTCCTTAAATACCTCTCAAGTCTTTCCATCTTCCACCTGTTCTGATTTTTTGATCCTTTTAGCAGAAGGTGTTTACCATCCACCATGCCACCTCAGCCTGTACCTGGGGATGTTTTGTAACCTTTGCCATGAAATAGTGTTTTTCCTATCTATAGGTTACAGTCACTGGCTTCATTTTAGCTTCCTTGTGGAAAATAATAGGAAGATGCTGACAAAGAGCCAGGTACCGTCCAGCATGTGATAATGGAAATGCTTTTAAGAAATTATTTTTAAATTTATTTCAAGGATCTGAATTTTGATTTTGTCTCTTCATATATAATAAAAAACTATTTTTATGTCTCAAACTTTATCAGCTTACCAATTAACATGAATCGTAATAAAGATGCTATTTGAAATGTCTCTTGTATTATGAAAGTGCTTCTAGAGGTACATACTCACTGAATAGTTTGGGTTGGAAGAGACCTCAAGTTCATCTCAGGGCTCCACCCCCTGCCATGGGCAGGGTCACCTATCCCAGGTTGCTCCAAGCCCATCTGATCTGGCCTTGGACAATTCCAGGGATCAGGGGTATCTGCTCTGGGCACCCTGGGCCAGGGCCTGCCCACCCTCCCAGCCAGCAATTCCTGCCCAAAATCCCATCTGGCCCTGCCCTCTGGCACTGGGAAGCCATTGCCTGTGTGCTGTCCCCAGTCCCTCTGCAGCTTTCCTGCGGTCTCTCTTCTTCTCTGAAGTTACTCAGAGCGATAGCTTTGTGTACAGCAGTCCTTGTTAAACATGTTTATGTTTTGACCGAGGATAACCCTGAATTTATAGAGGATCTTTTCCATGTTTTTAGGACAGTTCCTGTTGAGTCATTTTTACCCGTCCTTCAAGGCAGGGTGTTGGGTACACGTGTTTCCTCCTGTAGGTTGGCTGACTACAAGGAAAGAGTGGATTGATCTCCTTCTGCAGCGAACTTGGAAATGGTGGTTAACTTCATCCACCCAGATAGTGGAGGGCAGGGAAAGATAGAATGCTCTTAATCTAGATGATGACTTTCTCTACATTTTATGGGAAGAGACCTCATGCTTTTCAAGGGAAAGGCTTCAGTGTGAAACCAACACACTGTTGACCTGCCTCCAACCTTCAGTGTGTGTGCTCTTATCCATCAGTCAGAGCTCCTGTGTGCTGCCTCTTGCCCAGCCAATGATGAGGGAAAATGACAAGGCATTGGCAGAATTATTCAGGTGTCTTGGGTTAAATGGAGACTTTATAAAGTGTAAAGTGTAAGATCAAAATATGTATGTGAGTGTGGTGGCACAGGGCATAGAAATTAGCTTACTGGCAAATGTAATCATCTTTCTACACTTAGTGTGTTTCCATATGACTTAAAGTTGATTAAATCTACTAGGAGATAATGATAATGCTGCAGAGGTCTGACTTTTTTTTTTTTTTTTTTTTTTTTTTTTTTTTTTTTTTTTTTTGTTTTGTTTTAGTTATGCTTTGGAGTACAAAAATTAAGTCATGTTTGAAACTGGAAACTAATTTTCATGTCTTAAGGAATGGGAGATTCCTGACAGCTTCCTATGTTTTTATTCAGACCTAGGTGCTGAAGAGCCTTGTTCTTTTATTTTTTTCTTTTGCAGATACTGAAAAACATCACTTGGTATGCTGAGCGTGTCCTAACAGAGATCTCGCTTGGGAGTCTTCTGATACTGGTTGTGATAAGAACCATCCAGTACAACATGACACGGACAAGGGTAAGAGTTATATGGAGCATTTGTGAATTCCTAACCTCAGCAGCTTGAATTCAATTTCAAACTTGTCAGGAAAGGGGGTGGGGTTTTATTAATTCTGTTGGAACCAGTTGGGATTTGGTTTTGCAGGAAGGAAGAAAATAGATCAGCTGTGTTAGCTAGGTGTTTGTGAATTTCTGTGTTGTCTTCCAGTTCAGTGAGTATGGTCCTTTAAAGACCTTCATTCAGGCATCAAGCTCATCTTCAGTTGAGAAGAAAGAGTTCCTCTGTTTCAGGAGAAGAAATGATTCCTTATAGGCTATGTGCCTCTCTGAATGACTTAAAAGTGGGAATTTCAGGTCCATTTATTGTTAATTGCTTTAGGAAGTACAGCAGGGACTGGGCCAGAGGACCTTTTTGAGCTCTGGCAAAGCAAAACTGCATTAACTTCAGAGCCTTATAGCCTAGATTGATTTTGTGCATTTTTCAATCATTTGGTTTTTTACCTTTTTTTGCAAACACAAACATAGTATCATGCCTTTCTGAATATTTTCAACAATTAAAGGCACAGAATTTTTTACATTAAACAGTACCAAAATATTAAATATATTTTAAACTTGAAATATTAAGGATTTTACTTGAATGGTAAAAAGGATTAGAAAGAGCAAGAACAAATTTGGCACATATTTGGAGTATTTAGAATCTGATATGTAAATGAATATTTTAGACTTGAATAGGGAAATTAATCCCTTTTGGATTAGATAAGTGGACAAGTTTCATTCTTTGAGAATCCTTGACTTTGAAAGGGCCATCAGAAGAATGATTATCTGGTCAAATGGTTTCAGGGATGCTGGAATGAGGACCAGTGCTCTAAAGTATGGTATGGTTGTAGTTGTGGGATATATGGAATGGTGTGAAAGAGTCAATAGGGAAATGAGTTATGAAGTATAAAGTTTTAGGATAAGACTACAAGATGAAGAGAGAGGAAGGTAGCAAGGAGGAAAATGTCTGTGTATATGTAAGAGCTGTGGTGCAATTGTAAATAAACACTGAAAGACAAATACAAACATGTCTATACATGTATGTATGTATGTATGGACCCTGAAATCTGTATAGAATCACTTTTATAAGCCTTGTATTTTAAGAAAATACATTCAAATGTCACCAAGTATATACACTTTGCTTTTCTGCTTTTAAAACAACATATATTACTCAGCTTTTTGAATGGTTCTTGCAAGAGGTGTCAGTGCGTATTCAACGAGCAGTTTGATGTGTTGGTTTTTTATCTTCCTCTTCTTTCTGACAGGACAAATACCTTCATACAAATTGTCTGGCAGCCTTAGCAAATATGTCGGCACAGTTCCGCTCGCTTCATCAGTATGCTGCTCAGAGGATCATCAGGTAAATATAAAGACTCTGCTGGAAAGTGATCTTTTCTGAAACTCAGGAGCAGAGAAACTTGAATTTTGTATGCTTTAGTAGTACAAAAACATTAATTGTATATGCCTTATTAGATACCAGTGAGCTAAACAACAGAAATGATAACTGAGTGACTAAATAATCCCAGAATAAATCATACTTGCTCTGTATTTGAACCTGCTCTGAACGGACAAAAAAAATACTAGTTTCTCCATCTGAGAAACTTCTGCCTTTTGATCCTGTTAACAGAACAGCTCAATAGCTGCCTTCAAAACAGAAGGTTTTCAGGGATTTGTGTGAATTACAACTTCAGTCATGTATTCAGTTATTATAAAAATGCACTGAGTGGTGATTCTCAAGTACTATACAGCATGGATTTTCAGCTTATTTCTTCCTGCATATGTGGCAGAAGGTCTATTTTTTAAATCAGACATAATTAAATGATCATTTTGTGACAATACTCTGCAAATATGGGCTTTATTGCCTAGATCTGTGCTTTTCAAATGATAAAGTTTATTATCCTGTATAATAGTCAGTAGACAGTATCTGCTCTGGTTCCAAAACAAGGCCAGAACTCTGAAGAAGCAGATATTGAAGTTGGTCCTTCCTATTGTGTTTCTGTGCTTCATTGTAAAGGCAGGTAACCCTGTGCCAGGCATCCTTCTCATCTTGGCAGCCAGCCTTGCTCCACGCTCCAAGGGAAACTGGGAAGGTCCTCTTTAATGTGATCCGGAATAAATTGTTACAGGGCTTGTCGGGTACAGACTGCGTGCCAAAAATAATAATTGTGTACCTGTACACTTTGTCAAGGACTGGGTTAACATGACATACAGCTTGTTCTTAGGGATTTAATTCTCTCCAAGACACTTCTCCTTTGAAAATGGTTGGTGGTAAAAGTGGGACAGGTTACCAGAATGAATGCATTGTGTTGGTGCCTTTCACCTGCCTGATACTTGCCCTCTTTTCATACCCTTGGCAGAAGTAAAGAGGGTTCAGAGTTTGAAATGGAGCTATTTTCCCCTTACTTGCTACAGACATTGTCTTAAATATTTGCTGTGCTCATTTTTCAAATCGTAGACATGAAGTCTGAGTTTTCCAAGCATTTGAAATGAATGTTCTGAAGTCAGAAGTCCTGGTCCTGGTTCAAAAACTTGGTCTGGTTCTTACTGTGATACTTCATTTGCCACTTCAGAGCTTGTTTCAAGAATCCTGGGTCCTGATTTTGTTCTATTTTATTCTACATCTCTTTCTGCAGCCCAAAGTGAGATGTGTTCTTCTGGTTATGATTGGAGCACAAAGCAGTTATCTTGCTAGTCTCAAGAATTTCTCTTTTACTCATTTCATGCATCATTTTATCAGGATCCTCTAACATTTGGGAGCCTTATTCCTCATGTCTCACGACCTGCATAGATACAACATGACTTTAATATTGCTGCTTGATTTTTACCTATGATATTCTCATTAGAGGCAGACAGACTTCTGCTGCTTAACACTGATGTGTGTGGAAAGAAGGCAAAGGGGTGAATGGCAGAAAACAGGGAATAGAAATTCTGTCAGAGTGGAAGATCATTGAGTCCAGCTGTTGGAGTCCCCATCCCTGGAGGTGTTTAAAAGCCATGTGGCACTTAGGGACATGGGTCAGTGGTGGCCTTGAGCAGTGCTGGGGTAGTGGTTGGACTCAATGGTCTTCAAGAACTTTTCCAACCTAAATGGTTCTATAATTCTATCTTATGATCCTATAAATTAGTCTGAGACCTCAGTGCATTTGGAGAATTGTAGGCATGTTAGTTAGCCTGGTGGGACAGCAGAGAGAAGGGTGCTGGCTATCCCAGCCATTGAGTGCCAGCAGGGTTGGAGCTGTATTGCTCTGCCTGGAAGTAATGTAAGGGTTGGTAGAGAGAACGGTCATACTCATCAACTGAGGAAGCAAAAAAAGGTACTAAGATCTGTATTATGTGTACTATGACATTCTTACATAGTCCAGAGGTGTTCCATGCTGTTGCCTTTAAGCTTCTGTCTTGCTGTAGCCAGGCACCCTGTATTATTTTAAGTGGAAATTGTAATGAAGGAGGTGACTCTAGATTTGAAACAGAACCAACAAAACAAGAGGTGTATTAGGGAAAGAAGATCTTATTCTGGAGTTAGAAAACTGTACATCTGGACAATAGGCAAAAATGACCACCAAGACAGGAATTTAATTTGTTGCTGTGATCATGATTGCTTGTAAATCAAAAGACACTACTTTAAAAATGTTTTAAAATCTGTTATAAAGTGTCCTGTGGGAGTAGGACATAGGCAGGCTAGAAGGAAGAGCCAGTTCCAGGAGCAGCCTGTCTCCTATTAGACTTTACTGCATTTTCTTCTCAGAAACTTTACAGCCCTGGGTTCCTTGGCAGGTTTAATCATAATCGAGGAAGTGTTTTAACCTGGTTGCCTCTCAAAATACACTAAATTTGCTATGAAGTTTCAGTTACCAAGAAAAGCAGTACAAATACACGTATTTCTTAAGGAGCTGGTGTTGGAGTCATATATGGTCCTTCCTTTTTCTACCTTAGGAAGTCTATTATCCACAGTTATTAAATTTAGCCAGTAGTGATGGACCCAGCTTTGTTCCATGATGCCAAAGCAGAATATGTGTATGTGTACTCCTATTCTGGTTTACCATCAGAGTGCAAGCATCTTAACAAAAAAGAGTTTTCTGCGAAGGAAAAACAAAATAGTACTTTCTATTACGTGAAGTATTTCAGGGTATAGGTTTCTAAATTAAGTAGCTCTGAAACATTTACAATCTGCTTAGCAATACAACTGAATAGACAGTTATAATTTAAACCTCACCAGATGCTCTAATGACTCCTTCCTTAATGTGAGAATTAATTCCATTTCCATGCAGGCTTTTTCCTAATCCTATTCTGAGCAGAGACAGCCAATTGTTTTAAATTCTGGAGACTATTTTCTGTGAAAGAATGAGCTGGGAATATTCAATGTAGTGCACTTAAGAGCTCAGTAAAATACAGCTTCATAATGTTGGGTAATTTGTATCACGTTCTAGCAAAGCATGAAAATTGTCAGATTTGTGTAAATCTATCACAAGCAGCTGCTGGAAGTTAAAAATAGAAGTAATAAATGTTTCCTAGTAAGATCCAGGGTTCACTTAGTGTTGGCTGTCCTCTGCTGTAGATTGCCCTGACTCGGAAATTCTTGCCTTCTCTGATCCCTGCATGGGCCATTCACTAAGAGTTGGACTCAATGATCCTTGTGGGTTCCTTCCAGCTCAGAATATTCTGTGACTCTGAAATTCTCTGTGCACTGCTTCCACGGGTTTGTGTTTAATTACTCAGAGCTCTTTTGTCAGCAGATTGCTGAGGGTGGTACTACTCTGCACTGTGGAGTGCTGCTGTTCATAGTATCTTAAAATCATATTTAAGTGTACCTGCATAGTAGTGCAGGTATTCAGTTTGTCACTTAACACTGCAAATCAGTTGGTACTAATTCCTTTAACCTATTTGGAAACAGCTTTTGTTCCTGATATATGGCATTTCTGCAGCTCGCCTGGCTGCTGTAGTATAGGGAACACTTGGAGGGTCTTCCTTGGATCAGGTGTGTTGTGACATCTCCTCTTCATGTCATTCTAATAAAATTAGTGTCAGGAAGAGGACTGATCACTTCAGGCAAATGCTTTTCCTATGGCTTCCTGTGTTGGAATGTTTGCAGTTTCCTAAGCAGGCGTGTGCCACTAGAGGTTGCCATGCACCTCACTGATTAGATGTGGACTTTTAACATGAAATTACTTCATGGGGCTAGAAACACCATCAAGTTTTCCTTTTTCTCTGCATTATCACCACAGCTGCTCATGTGCAGGGCTGTGTGAGATACGAAGAACTCTACTGGTTGCACTTCTGTTGATT
Source organism: Cettia cetti (assembly GCA_013401135.1). Taxonomy (NCBI): domain Eukaryota; kingdom Metazoa; phylum Chordata; class Aves; order Passeriformes; family Sylviidae; genus Cettia; species Cettia cetti. Next base: position 14,358 of record VZUI01057169.1, on the reverse strand, counting down.
TCTTTGGTAGTCACAGAGGTTTTAGTGAGACTTAGGCAATGACATGAGGAAAGAGGTTTGTGTCAATTCTCTTGATGATGGTAAGAGTCAAGTGGAATTAGAGAAGAATGTATGCTTTAAAGGGGCGCAGATCGGAGACCTGTGTAGCTTGTGCATGCTATGGGATGCAGTAGGTTGTACTTGAGTGTCATCACAGCCCTGCTGTACCTGCTTGGAGAGCAAAGCTGGAGATCTGTGTACCAGCTATAAACATTGTTTTTCTCTTTTTTTAAGTAAGTTGTGAGTAGTGTCCTTAAACATCAGTGCTTGTAAAGTCTGACTGCACTGCTGTATTTTCTCACATCTGAGAGGAGGATGAAGCCCTGGATTCCCTTTTTTTCTCTTCAGAAGTCTTCATCTTTTTGTGGGGTTGATTATGTTTCTTAAGCTACTGTGAAAATTGCTATCCTTGATGATATGTGCTGCTGTATTTGAGACGTTTCAGCTCCCCAAACAAACCATTTATTTGTTTTATGGTTTTCTATGTTAGTAATTTAATTTCTTTAGTATGGTTTCCTCTTACAGAAGTCTGATGGGATTTTCCTGAGTAAAAATGTTTATGACTGTTGTTTAGGAAAAAGAGTACAGGATGTTACTTTAAACTGTGCTTTTTAAGCCCCATTTATGCTGAACTAAAAGTTGTCTTTAAATTGTAATGTGTGAGTTTCTATAGGAACATTGTATTGCTACTGCAATGTATTTCATATGATCCCAGAATAGTTTCTGTGGGAATGGGCCCTAAAGCCCATCTCATTCCATTTTCCATTCCATGGACAGGGATGCCTTCCACTAGACTGGGTTGCTGGAAATCTTGTCCAGTGTTTTCCTTAAAGTTACTGTAAATAAAATTTTTCCTTGTACCCGATACAACCCTGCCCTCTGGCACTGGGAAGCCATTGCCTGTGTGCTGTCCCTGCAGGCCTTGTCCCCAGTGCCTGTGCAGCTCTCCTGGAGCCCCTTCAGGCCCTGGCAGGGGCTGGCAGCTCTCCCTGGAGCCTTCTCTTGTGCAGCTGAGCAGCCCCAGGTGTGCCAGGCTGGCTCCAGAGCAGAGGGGCTCCAGCCCTGGCAGCATCTCCGTGGCCTCCTCTGGCCTGGCTGCAGCAGCTCCACGTCCTTGTGCTGTGGGAGGCAGGGCTGGGGCAGCTCTGCAGGTGGGCTCTCAGCTGGGCACAGGGGCAGGATCCCCCCTCCCCTGCTGCCCACGCTGGGGGCTCAGCCCAGGGCACGGGGGGTTCAGGCTGGGGCAGGCCCAGCTCTCACCCACAGCAGCCCCAGCTCCTTCTCCCAGGGCTGCTCTGATCAATTCTGTGCTCAGAAAAATTTATGTGGATCACTGTGTTTCAACAAAGAGGAAAAATGCTTATAGAACAGCAAGACCTGTGTGATCTGACCTGTATATTAGAGGCCACACTGAACTGAAAAATCTGAAATTGTTAGTGTTTGAATGTGATGAAGTTAAAATTTACCAATTGGTTAATAATACATTTAACAGTACCAATAATGAGATGAATTTGCTGGTTCAAAATTCTCTAGGCTGCTCACATAGAAAGATAAAAAATTTTGTCTCCCATACAACTTTAGACTCTGTGAACGTTCTGTTTTCCTGCCCTTTTTTCTTTGATGTCCGCAGTGGTTTTGGGAAGCTCTTCAGCAGAGAGCTTCCTCTTTCGACGGAGAATAGCAATGGGATGGTTGGAGCAAAGAACTAGTGAGATGGAGTTCTTAAAATCAAAGGCACTTCTTAAGGGGAAAGACTTCGAAACATAATCCAGGTTGCATGAGTGCTTCAAACTTGTTTGCTTTCTAATTTGATTCTCATTTGGAAATGTGGGTATAGAACAGAAGTGTTTCTTCTCATGTGATTTTTAAATTATAAAATTTGAGCTAAGTTGGCATTTCAGACTTCAACTGAGATGTCTAAATTGAGCAAATATAATCAGGTGAATAGTGTATGCAGTAATTTTGTTAAACTCATCATTCCAGCATCTTTCTTACAGCGGGATATTGAATGGGGTGAAATTAGAGCAGATTTTCAGATAAAAATCTTCCAAAATTGTTCCAGGTTTGTGAATTAAAGCCTTTTGACTCTAGGAAACCTTATTTTGAAAAACTCTTTAATTTCAGGAATGTCAGCTTTCAGTATTTAAAAAGCAAGATAACAGTAATACGATGTTCAGTGATTGATTTATAACCTATACATTTATTAACACATAACATGAAAACTCGTTCCACCCTCCTTTATTCCTTCTCCGTTGGTACTGTTGGAACTCAGGGTTTATGTTGCTTAGAGCTGCACAGCTCTGGGGATGGTTTGAAACACACAGGTTTGCATCACACCATGCACACTGGGAGGCTGGAATTGGGTAGCATGTAATGGCACTGTAGGAACGATCAATAGACAGCGTTTTTACAATCAGGGTTCAAATCTTCATCTCTTAATTGGGCCATTAAATTAAATCTCAGTTTACTGATCTCTTAATCATAGCAGAGAAGTGTTCACAATGGCAGGCCCCAGAGAAAAGAGACTGCTCCTGCTCCCACGGCAGCAGACATTGAGAGACTACACAGGTTAAATTATAACATAATAAACGATGAAGCTTCTTGGAATTAGTGCCCTGTGGCCAGAGCTGTTACATACTGAACCCTCTGAGCACCAGCTTTGTACTGCTCAATAGTGAGCCCTCTGAGCATCAGCTTTCCCGTTCCTTTTTTTCAACCAAAAGAAAAGAAGAAAGGAAGGAATTGAGAGTAATGAACAGTTTCACTAGAGCAGTGAAATCTGCCTCTGCAAATAACGTGAGGGGAATAGTCAAATACCCCTGGTTTCTTATAGTGAAACTCAAGTACCTCCAGTCGGAGCTGTTCAAGAATAAAAGATAATTTTTTGTCCTCTTTTGAATCACATATGGGTAGTGGTAAAAAGAAATTATTTCAATGATAGTTACCACAACAGTATGATTGTTTTCTAAATTTTCTAAATGTGATTTTTAACCTTGGGCTTATGTTAATTTCACTGTCAGTGCAGGAAGCCCCACAGCCTTACTCTCCAAGTCCATGCTTAGGAGGAACCTGTTGATAGAAACAGTGGCTTTTAGTAATTTCTATCCCTGATTATTTTCATGCAGACATCATGTCTGATGAACAGGCAAAGAGCATCTTTCTGTGGATATGCCTTCAGGTTATTTATCTGCAACTTAACCAGCTTGTTTACATTTTCTGTGTTTGCTTTAAAGCAGTAGCTGATGACATGTTCATCCCAACAAACTCACATTGTCATACAGTACTTGGACTGGTGAATTTGTTACTTTGAAAAATCTATATTGATTTTTCTCTCCATCATTCACTTGGGTGGTATTTGCCCTGTGCTGTTAAGATACAAGTTCTAGCAGTAAATCCTCTTCAGAATGGAAGGCTGCACAACTGACTGGTTGACTTTACCTCAAAAGGAAGAAATAAAATCCTCAAAGACTATTAGTGCTTCTTAACTTTGAAATAGTTTGTAACATTTTTGTTCAGAAAAGAAAGCATTTATTGTCTAGTTTGGATATAAAATGGCTTCCCAGTTCCAGAGGGCGGGCCAGATGGGATCTTGGGCAGGAATTGCTGGCTGGGAGGGTGGGCAGGCCCTGGCCCAGGGTGGCCAGAGCAGCTGTGGCTGCCCCTGGATCCCTGGCAGTGTCCCAGGCCAGGCTGGACAGGGCTTGGAGCAGCCTGGGACAGTGGAAGGTGTCCCTGCCCATGGCAGAGGGTGGAATGAGATGATCTTGAAAGTCCCTTACAACACAAACCGTTCTATGATTTTATGATAAAATTATAGCCTGTTTATGCGAAACTGCTTTGTAATGAGATATTTTTTTTAACCCCTATGCAGTGCAGCAAAAGTGGGAACATTGCAAGCAGAGTGAAAACTATTGTCTTCTCAAATAAAGGGTCTCCATGATATTTCATGCTGTGTTTGAAAGAGGACACTGTGGTAATAGAAGATCAAGCAACTTCAAGCCCCTGAGGCTGAGCTTTGCTTTCCCCCCCGTGGGCTGTCAGTAGCCAAGGCTGTGTGCACAGTGGGACATCTGTAGACCTTGAGTCACCTGCTGAAACCTTGGGCAGCTTTGCCTTCTCTTCCTTGAGCTGTGCACAGGCACAGGCTCCCTACTCTGTGTGCAGTGCTTTTTACACCCCTCATTCTCTGCTCTGTCACTGTTACTCCTCACACCTACAGAGGGTCTCGAATCCCTGGGGTGCCTTTTATTGGGAGGCAGAAGCGATTTATAAAGATCTCAATAGCGTTAAATAAAAGAAACATATGCTGGCCTTATTAGTAGCTTGTTGACCTAGATTAGCTGTGGGGAAGCTTATAAGCTGATCAGCCATTCCAAAATTGGGAGGTGTCATTGCAATTAGTAGGAAAGGCTGTGACAAAAGGGAAGACAACAATGATTCTGACAAGGGAAAAGAGAATATTAGTAGCAAATGGGCTCTTGCTGGCATGACATAGGGATGTAAATAGAATGAAGTTAATTTTTAAGAGGAAAGAAGCATCCTTTGTTACTAAGAATTGAGTGTAGTTGTGGTTACATGTACTGAAATGCTGCTTTAGCTATGTCAACAGCAAGAGGAGTACCCCATGTGTGCTTGCCTGTTTTTGCCTGTGTGTAACATATGGAGGTGAGGTTTTAGGCTCATATCAGCTGTTTCCAACATGGAAATATCATTGAACTTGGTTTAAGCCTGGTTGAACCTGCTGGGGATTCTGAGTGGGCATCTGATAGGACAGTAATACCCTCGTCCCCCATCTGGCGTGAGCAGTCGAGTGCCCCACGTGCCATTGGAAGTGTTTGCAGCCCAGGACCCCCAGCTCACGGGTCATGTGGGCTCCCCAGATGGACAGATTGGATCAGTGTGAGCCGTGGAGAGCTGCTGAAGAAGTAGTTTCTTCTCTCTATGTCAAGGTCTTCTCACATGGAGCAGAGCAGTTGAACTGTCTTATCTTCTACTCTGCAGTTAATGGCCACAGGACTCCTAAAAAATGACAATATGATTGCTGATTTGGCTTTAAAAGGTATTTAGTATCAAAATATGCACCATTCAGAGAGCTTAACTTGGTACAAGGTAGTTTTTTCTTCCATGGACCACTTTTTGGGTCTCTGCTGACTTGTAGGCAACAACCAGCAGGGTAATTCTGTCATTTTGAGGGGCAAGACACTACTACAACTCATTTGTCTTCCACTATCCAGAAAATTGTGTAGCATTTCAGAGTCATACAAACTGCAAGTCACTGCCTGGCAAGATGTGTGATTCAAATCAGCATGGAAACAAGGTGTTTTGAAGCCTTGATGCCCTTCAGGTCATCCACAGCATCACACGTGTCACACAGAGCTGGAGTTAGGAGGGAGAAGGCCCCATTGTGACATCTTTAATTATTATGAATGGCCCATTCATTGTTACTGTGCCACACAAGCTCTTCAGAAACAGTATAACTTGATATAGTGTTCAGATTGAGCAATTAAACTTATCTTTTTTGGTGGTACCTGGAAACTGTTGATTTTGTGTATCTCTGCTGATAGAGATGAAGAAATACCCGAGGAAGCCTGTAGAGAAATAACTATTTTTGTGATATTTAGTGGGTTTTGACAGATGAAAGACTTTTACTGTTGTTTTACAGATGAATTTGCAGAGTAGAATGAGGCTGTTCTAAGCTGTGTCACTTAAGTTTTCTGCATATTTAATGGCTACAGGAAGCAAAAATGAGAAAGCAAGTAGAATTATTCCAGTTCAGCTAATGCAATTTTGATTTATTTTATCTGGAAAAAATGTTAAAGTCACTGAAATGTTTACTGGGTTGTGTCCCACTGTATTATTTTGGATTTGGATGTCTAATGTGGGGGGTCATAGAATGGTGTGGGTCGGAAGGGACCTTAGAGATACATAAATGTGATCCTTTTAGCTTTTGTATTATAAAAAGACTGTTTTCTAGCAATATGTTGTCCTGCATAAGATTTTTCTGAGTTTTAAAAAACCAAGAGAATTCTGATAGTTGTCTAGAAACTACTACTTGCCATTTTAGTAGAATCCTAGAAACTGCAGTCTTGTTTTCGCAGTTTGTTTTGAATGGAACATATTTATGGGATGGTGTTCCTTAACAGAAATAGAGGTGACTCAAGATAATGACTTGCTTGGACCTGTAATTTATCCCCAGTTGCAGGATATTTGGCTCATTAATGCTTTATTCTGATACAACAAGTTCTCTTTCCTTTTTAGAAATTTTCTACTTGGAAAAAACTCTGCACTGTGATCTAAAGAAATGAATAATGAACTTTTAAGGATTTATCTGACAAACTAAAATAGTTCTAAGTAAACATTACTATGGAACAAAAGTGTAGCCAAAAATATAGCATTATTTATATAATTTTTTCCTTGTCAGGCTGCTGCTTATTTCACATTTTAACTGATGTCATTATATACGTCTGGTATTTTTCCAGCTCTGCACTGCAGTGAACTAATGTCCCTCTCCACTTGTGTGAAGTCGGGAGAGGGAGGGAAGCAGGGCTGTGTAATACCCAACTGCCCTGTGTCAGTGCCCTCCAAATGCCTCCTGAAAACTTTCCTTTCCACCACACATGGAAATTTTCAGTTCATTTAAACCCCACACTTCAGTGAGGATTTTCAGATAGGCTTTCTGATGGATTTTGGGAATAGAAAATAACAGTTTATGAAATTTCTGAGTCTCTTAAGTACTCAGACTGAGGTATTTCCTACCACCATGTATTTTCACTGGCATTTTTGTGGCTCTCAAAGACAATATTCTCATTGAATCATCTGACATTTGTAAATGGAGGGTGAAACTATAGATACAGGCAAAAAAATCAGGATTTAACAACTTTAATGTGCAGCAGGTCTTTATAACCATTGAATGACTCAGCCTATTTAATGGTAATGGCCTTCAGCGAGTTTAGGAAAAAACAAGCTTTTAGGTAAAGTAAGTGCACTTAGTTTTGTAATGAATAAACAAATGTACCATGAAGCTGTGTAGAGGCATGCTCCTGTCACTCATTAGTTGTGTGCTGGTGTCTGTCTCCAAGCACCCACAGTAGCAGTGGCTGGGATGGGTGGATGGATGGAGGGAGGGATGATGGGTGGATGGATGGGTGGATGGATGGATGGATGGATGGATTGATGATGGATGGATGGATGGATTGATGATGGATGGATGGATGGATTGATGATGGATTGGTGATGGATGGATGATGGAGGGATGGATGGATGGATGGATGATGGATGGATGGATGATGGATGGATGGATGGATGGATGGATGGATGGATGGATTGATGATGGATGGAGGGATGGATGGATGATGGATGGATGGATGGATGGATGGATGATGGATGGATGGATGATGGATGGATGGATGGATTGATGATGGATGGATGATGGATGGAGGGATGGATGGATGGATGATGGAGGGATGGAGCGATGGATGGATGGAGGATGATGGATGGGTGATGGAGGGAGGGGTGGATGGATGGATGGATGGACGGATGGATGGATGGATGGATGGATGAATGGATGATGGATGGAGGGATGGATGGGTGGATGATGGATGATGGATGGGTGGGTGGGTGGATGGATGGATAGAGGGATGGATGGATAGATGGACGAATGGATGGGTGGGTGGGTGGATGGATAGATGGAGGGATGGATGGGTGATGGATGGAGGGAGGGGTGGATGGATGGATGGACGGATGGATGGTGGGTGGGGCAGCAGGGCTCAGACACCGCTGCCCTCGCCTGCCGGGCCCTCTCTTGCTGCTGTCTCCTGCTGCAGGATTTTCCAGGTTCAAGCAGACAGAGATGCAAATGCCTGTGTTAATGAGGGTGTTGTAGCATCCCTGTAATCCCTTATAGAGCCTGTGAATTATCACGAGTGTCTAGCCAAAGGATAAAAGCACAGGAGGTATCCAACAAACATTCCCATAGGAGCATCTCTTAAGCTGCTGGGGATATGTACCTTCCAAGTAACCAGTGCATCTGGGTGATTAAAGCCTTCACCATTGTGTGAAACATCAGAACTGAATAGACACTTCCTCCGAGCTCTTTTATATCTTTTTGCTTATGGGTTGTCAGTTATTTCTCTCTGCTTTTAATATATAAGTCCTTTTGTTCTTTCTGATAGAACTTCATCTGTACAGAAGTAATTTGTCCTTTCTGTAGAAGAACCTCATATATTTCTAGTTTTGTTTTCAGTCTATCAGACATCTCCAGAACTTGTTTGGCTTTCATTTCCTTGCTCTCTTTCACTATAAATACTTCTATGCATAAAGATAATACTCCTCTCATAAGCCTGTGGTGTACATTTGGCTAGTACTGTGACAGAGGGTTGCTTCAGGGCATGGGAACTTACATCTGTGACACATTATCACAAATAATCGCTTCTTAAGCATTTAAATAATTTTCATCCTTTTCTGTGTTGTTATGGCACCTTTAACCCCATGGTGACCCCTCGCCGCCAAACTGCTGTTTTGCAGTAATGCAATTTAAAATCCTGTCATCACTTTATGATGTAAGATATAAATTTAGGGATACTTGTATCTGAAAAGAAGGCCTGCAGGAATTGAGTATTTTTAGAAATCTATGAGAATGTTTCTCAGAAGAGGATATTAGGTGGGGATCAGGGAGGAAGGAAAGTCCCAGCAGTGAAGGATCAAGTCAGGATTACTTGAGAACTGACATATCCATTTCCACAGGACCTGGTAAAACACATCCAAGAGTGCCATGCGTGTTGACTCATGCCTGTGCAAGACCACTGTGTTGGATCACATTTGGAAAACTGCATCCAGGTTTTGGGCCCCTAGATGTATCAGAGGGGCTGCCAGTCTGGAGGGAGTTCCTTGGAGGGCCACATGGTGACTGGGAACTGGTGGAGGAAGGTGGGCTGAGGCCACTGGGCTTGTTTAGCCTGGAGGAGAGAAGATTTTGGGGCAAGACTACAGGAGGAGGTTCACAGAAAGGGTGAGCAGCATTCCCTTGTATATGAGAATGCTGCTGAGGAGATGGAGCCAGGCTATTTGTACAGAAGGGTATGACAGGAAGATGAGAGAGAATGGTCAGGAGGTTCCAGGCTGAGGGAAGAATGCAATTTTTCATGGTCATGGCAGAATTGGCACAGCAGCACAAGGAAGTTTTAGAGTCTCTCTCCCTAGAGGCTTCTGAGAATCAACCAGATAAACCCCTGCTCAGGTGTGGATACAGTTTTAACCCTGCTTTGAGCAGAAGGTTGGGCTAGAGACCTCTTTAGGTCTGTTTCGTCTTAATTATGACTCTAATCCAAGAATAATAATCCAAAAAATACTTTAACTGTGGGAAAAATGAGGAATTTCTTAACTGTGCTAATACCACAGTGGCAGAAACTCACCCCAAAGCAACCTAAAACATCTTTGAATGAACATGGGCGTGTTGATCTTTCAAAACATTCTTGGTACTGAAAAACAAGAGATAGATTTCTGCTGTGGTTTGTCAGTACCATAGTTAATTTTGTCATCAGTGGCAGTTTACTAAACAGAAATGAAAAGTTCAATCAATCCAAAACTCGATTTCTGCATGATTTATATGATGTATTTTACTTTTGCAAGAGTCACAGAATCCTAGACTGGCCCATGGTAGGAAGGGATCTTAAAAATCATCTCATTCCAACCCTTCTGCCATGGGCAGGGGCGCCTTCCACTAGACCAGATTGCTCCAAGCCCTGTTCGACCTGGCCTTGAGATAGGCAGAGAAATTATTTGCCTTTCAGCTCTTTATGCCTTATGAAATAACGTTAATTGGTGATATTTCGGGCAGAATAGAAATCAGAAATCCACTTCTCATGAAGTGGATGATCTAATAAGTTGTTGTTATTATATATTTGGTGTTTGAGTACAAGATGTATTTTGGTTAGGTTTGTCTTTGGGAACAGAGGAGTGGTGACTAATAGGACTTCCTAGAACACAAGTTATCAAACATGAACAGTATTAAAATGCTTGCTGCATGTCATGACGTTCTGCCCACATGTACAGAGGCAGTTTGGTATGTTGATTAATGCGTCCTAGTTTAATTAGCTTATACTTTCATTTATTTTTCTTTTAAAAGCTTTCATATTGGCTTTCCTGTAGAGTTGTGCTGTAGCATAACTGCCTTTTGAAAATACAGTGATTAAGTCTTCAAGTGCAGGGAAAGATGTTATTTGCCATGCATTTTTCAAATTCTGCCGCAGAAACAATATGACCTAAATATTTAATCAGGCTTAGTAGAATTGGCTTTTTTTATTGCTGCAGATTAATCTAGTTTCTCTGAGCTAATACACATGGCATGTATGTCTTCAAGACCTTTCTTTTTCTCAATAATGTTAAAGATTTATAGCTCTCATAAAATCTGGCATGTGCCAAGAGGAAGATTATGAAGTACAGTTACTTAAACATTAACACTGGGAATTTTTCTTTTGAATCTTGTATATGCTGTTTCAGCCTAGGTTGTATTTGTAGAGAGGTTAGTGAACACTGGTTTTATACCACTTTTCTATACCCTGCCCAATTTGCTTCCTTTCTGTGTTGTTAAGATGCTGACCTGGTGCTGTTTATATTTTTGCCTTTGATGTATTTATTTTGAAATAACAGTTGATTTCACTAGAGAAAATATCAGCTTTCCAGTTTAAACAAGTGAGGATGTAAGTGGCTTTGCATGTTTTGCTTAGTGCTGTTGTCTTGTTCAAGTCTTAAAATTTTGGATGAAAAAATGAATATAAATGTATAATGAATTTTCCACAGTTCTTATTTTCAAACTCTTATTTTTGCTAGGTGTTTAGTCTGTGGTTGTAGCCTTATGTACACTTCTTGAATTAATGTGGAGTTTGAGTAAAATATTGGAAGTGATATGATCACCTAAACCAAAATAATTGCATCCAATTAGGATGTTGAAATCTTCTGAGAAACTTCCAAAGAATCTTTAGCAATGTCTTATTTATTTGTTGGTTTTGACTATCTGCTGATTTCTCACAAGGTGCGTGGAGGGCTTCCAGATGGTATGGGGGATAACTAAAGCTGCAGGAAGCTGTGACATCCTTCTGTGCCCTGGCATTCCAGAGGGAAAACCACATCCTGGCATGCATCAAACACAGCAAAACCAGTTGGTCAATGGAAGGAATTGTCCCACTTTGCTCAGCGTTGTTGCAGTGTCATTTCAGGCACTGTGTACAGTTCTGGACACACCATCTGAGAAGGATGTGAAGGTCCTTGGATGTATCCAGAGAAAGGGCAACAAAGCTGGTGAAAGGCTTGGAAGGAGTGTGAGGAGAGCAGCTGAAAAATCTGCCTGGCCTAATTTGGAGAAAAGGAGGCTGAGGCACAACCTCATTGCTCCTTGCAGCAGCTTCCTGAGGAAGGGAGTCACCTCTTCTCCCTTGGATTTAATGATAGGATGTGTGGGAATGGTTCAAAACTGCCATGGGGAGGTTCAGGTTGGACAATAGGAAGCATTTCTTTACAAAGAGGGTGGTTAAACTCTGGAACAGCCTTCCTAGAGAGGTGGTCCGTCATGGAATCCCAGAATGGTTTGGGTTGGAAGGGACCTTTTGTCTTAGATAATTTCAACCCCCTGCCATGTGCAGGGACACCTTCCACTATCCCATGTTGATCCAAGCCCTGTCCAACCTGGCCTTGGACACTTCCAGGGATCCAGGGGCAGCCACAGCTGCTCTGGGTACCCTGTGGCAGTGCTTTAGCATGCTTTAACTTGGGCATCCTGAAGTGGTCAGGCAGTTGGGCCAGAAAGTTGTTGTAGGTCTCTCCCTGCTGAAAATATTCTGTTCACATAGAAACCTCCACCTTCCCTCTGGCTCTCCACATCAAACTACCATAGATTTTAAAGTGTCTTTGATACTCTCATTTAACTGCTGTCATCAGAATACCTTTACTGATTGGGGTAAGGAAAAGGAAAGAAAACTTTTCTTTGAGTTCATTAAATCTGCTTAATTGCAAATAAATGTAGTTATACTGGGTAATTTTTATATATGTGTAGGAATTACATGTTTCCCCTACATGTGCCTGAGTGAGGCAGTGAGCAGTGAGTACAGTAAAGGGTCTCAGCCTTCATTTTAACTGCTTCTGGTTCAGACAAATCTAAAAAGTTCTCAGGCAGAGGACCAGAGCTCTAGCATTACAGAAGATTGGGATAAATGTGAGAGTATTCTCACAGCAGTCAGATGAAGGCGTTCACCTCTTGATGAGAACAGGCTTCCCTTGCAGGGGGGTGAAGGAAAGGATAGCTTAGAAGTTGAGGAGAGTTAAAAGCAGAACCAATTATAATAATCCTTTTGAGTAAATTCACTTTTTAAAAAATTTTTCTAGAAGGTTGATATGGCTGACTAATGTGGTTTGTTTGGGTGGTTTGTTTTTTTTTTTTTTCCTTTTCTCTTCTCTTTTTTTCATTTGGCAGCCAATACTGCAGCTTCCTCCCTGCCCTCTCAATTTATACCAGCTGTGTGGCAAGACTAGACAGTGCCAGGATCAGGGAAGGAATCACTAATGGATGCCAGAAACAAGAGTAGAAAAAATTCTCGAGTGGCAGGTAGTTTACAGGCTTCTTCACAGATGTCAGGTTCTCTGTGCTGTCTCCTAGAGTATCAAATTTCTTTAGGTATATTTTTATTCCAAAATTCACATTATTGATTGTTAGCAAGTGAGTGTTTTTTATTGTGGTTTTGGTGTTTTGTACAAGTTTTGTCTCTTTCAATTCTCCACCCTTAATGTGTAGCAGAGAACGTGAAAAAAACAAACAAGAAACCTATAAAAATACCTATGGAATTAAATCCTTGGAGCGTTCTACTACTTCCTGACTTCATAAAGACTGAATGTGGTGCTTTGCCATGATGCCTGTCAGTTTTGAGCATCTTCTTTTATCTTGAAGGTGTTGTTTGGTTTCGATGTTTATGTTTCCATCCAGCTGGTATTCTGTAATCACAGGCGGTCGCAGCTGATCTAGTATGAGAATGAGGAACTACCAGACAGAAAGCATCCTGGCACCTTAGTCTCCAAAGTACTGATGTTGCTTTGGATCTGAAAGTTTTGGTTTCTGTGGCTTTCATGGCTATTAAAGACAAAGAACATTAATAACTTGAAGTTTTAACAGAGCATATGAAATTTTTTTCATAAATTTAAACTTCTATTGAATGTTGCTGTGTATTTTTGTGTAGTGAGAAGGCAACAGAGGAATTTTACTATTTTCATTACCATAAATAAAGAGAGTGATAGCTTACTGTTATATATGAATTGTGACGCTTTTTTTACTGGGCTAACTCAAGTCCACCCTAATTTCCCTGCTAGAGTTGTATAAAAATGCACTCTACCTTTTAGCTTCTGGAATTGACACTGTCATGTTGTCATATCAAAATTCAAAATGTTGAACAGATGGCTTTTTATACGAGGGGATTACAGTCTTTTGAAGTGGGATTTTAGTACAGGGTGAGCTACAGTTTTGTCCTCTAGGTAAACAGGATACCTGAATAGCACCCCCTCCCCCCCCCCCCCCACTAAATCAAATATGATTGTCTTTATTTTTTGCAGTAGTACTTTTTCAAAAATTTCAGTACTATGTTGTAGCTGAAGATCACCTTTTGCTATAAACTAAAGGAAGTGTGTCCCATAAAGCATGCAGAAAACAAAATTTTCAGTAACATGTAAAAGTAGATGTAGTTGGAAACCTCATTTCTGGTGGATCAAATAAGCTTATTTCAAACTCACAAGTAGTCAGTGAAAATTGATGTCAATGTCTCTTAATGTACATGGCCTTAAAGGACCTCTCCCCATAAGCTTTGATTTTATTCTGATTTACTTTAGAGGATTTAATAACAGAAATGCTTGGTCTTCAATATGATATAAGTTCTGCTGGTCAAAGTGGCTATGAGCAGCCACGGAGTTGTGGGATTGCATTGCTCTTGGTGTGGGTTTAACATTGAACTTCTCAGTAGACAAGTTCAGCTTTGAAAATAGGAATGGCCTATGGAGGGCAGTTCTCCTGGCACTGTATCACCCTCTGTGTGTCTCCAGAACCTCTGGGTGATGGTTTGGAGGAACTTCTCCTCCAATGCATGCTGTGGCCTCACCCAGCTGGTCAGTTTAGCCTAAATATGGTAATGATGATTACAGGATCAAGCCTTGTTCTTCCCGTCTAGGGAATGTTGACAGGGGTCAAAGACAGGTGTTGTCACTTTCCCTGTGGAGCCAGCCTGGCACACCTGGGGCTGCTCAGCTGCACAAGAGAAGGCTCCAGGGAGAGCTGCCAGCCCCTGCCAG